>OZ024893.1:41714825-41997325 GCA_964017195.1 Siderastrea radians | reverse complement strand
AATCCCGGTTATAAGCCTCCCCCCCGGATATAAGACCTCCCGGTAATACGGGCCCATCTACCTCTGACCTGTTAACAAAAATTATATTCCGATTACAAGCCCCCTTCCATTTATCCTTGTTTCTGTGACATAAGTACTTTTACGAAATAAAATACAACTTCAAATTGAAAATTAGGAAAGTATAGATGCAAGTAGAGTGCGGAACAATAAGTTTAATCACGCTGATGTTCCAAATAGTATTGAACTAAATTTGCTCCAAACAAAGGTATTGAACTAAATTCCCGATTTATTGTGACGCTCCAAAGCCTAAAGACGTAAGTAAATGGAAAACGTATTTGGATAGCGCTATATGTTAGTCTTAATTTATTTGTTATCTGCTCATTCGGAAACAAATTTTTTAATACCGCTTATAAGTCCCTCCGGAGATAAGCCCCCCCCCCCCCCCGTTTAAAAGCCCTCCCAAAACCCCTTACGAACGTGCAGAGGCCCAGGGCTTATAACCGGGATTTAACGGTATACAGGGAAGTATTGCTCAGTAGCATTTGAATGAATACACTGCGCGATTTCATCCACATACTCAAAAGGTAGAACCATCTTGCAACGCAATATAAACAGCAGCATATAGGCAGGTACTGTTCAACATCTTTCATTTGAATTGTCACAATATAAGAATTTTTATTATGGGATGACAAAAGGTTAAATCCCAACAAAAAGTGTTGTTCAATCAATTGAATTAAAGCCGACGAGTGACCTGAATCTAACTTGTGCGTTGCATATATTACAAGAAATTCTGAAGAATTTACAGGCGGCGCATAGTCTCTCCCCCCCCCCTCCCCTTTTCTAAAGGAAAAAAGGTTTAACTTTAGTAGTTCGTGGTTTCCAGTGACCTGTTATGGACAATTTGCACTTCCGGTATGTAAGAAATTAAATGTATGTATGCAACTTGAGAACTTTGTTTGTTTGTAACCAGTGACCTCTGTACGACTCTTTCAAATCGTTCTTAAACCGTGATATCCTTAAGCTACAACAGGCGGAAACGCTTTTTGCTCAAAAAGCTTTACTTCTCCTCTTTTGAGCTCAAACTTCATTTTGTCTAGTATTCTTGACTTCACGTAGGGGTTCAGATCAATTTTTTGTCGCCAGGAAGCTGTGTTTCTAGAGACATCTGGAAGACATATTCACGTCAATGCTGAGATAGCTAACCGACTCGTGACGTTTATATTTTTGCATGTTAACCCGTAATCTGATACAGACTAAAATGAATGAAACTTTATTAAATTAGTTTGAAACCGTGGAAAGACATAAACGAAAGACTGAGAGGTCTTAGACAAGTTTAGACAACCAAAATTCTAAAAATTGGGCAGAACCGAAAAGCAGAAGTGTATTTCTGATCTGGTGCGACGGAATCAATTTAGATTGGTGATACTAATAATAATAATAATAATAATAATAATAATAATAATAATAATAATAATAATAATGCAATTCTTTATACAGGTGGCCTATATCACACAAGGTGGTTTTCAATAGGGCACTGTGAAAATATAACAAGATAAAATTTAAGGCCTTGTTTGCTATTTGGTTGAGATTTCATAACCACCGAATTTTTTTGTTTACTGTTTTCCTTTTATTAGTGTTATAGTTTTTTTGGGACGCTATTTATTAAACTATAGAAGATAGTTCTAGCTTTGATTCTGTAAGGTCGGGTTTACAGTGGCAGGTATAGATTGCTTTCCGTCTCGTGCACTGAGAGAACGCACGTGAGCGCGGATGGGCATTGGACGCACACAGCTCCCAAGTTGTCGCTGGCCTTTGTAAACACTGCCCCTTAAAAACGAAATGTCCTCAAAAACAGCGAAATAAACATTTCAACGCTTACCTTTACTCAACTTCAATACGCCGCGAAACTCAAAACAACAAAATTACGCTTTACAAATCGTCCGGTATTTGAAAGATTAGCTTTCAATCTCGTAAAATCCACGTCCTTATAACGAGCCTGATTGTTTAGAGCCCGTGCGGAGACTAAGCTTGTTTACCATTTACACGGGCAAACCGGTCGGTTTACCGTTTGGGTCGGTTTGGGCAAATGGTAAGCAAATTTCCGTATTGGGAAAATTCCGTTCGGGACTGGCGCTTACCATTTGTAGAAATCCCTACCATTTACCAAAAAAAATTGCACGAAGGCGACAGCTAACGAGAAGGTTGCAAAACAAAAGCTTTGATTAACAAAACAACAACTCTGCACGTGCGTTATTTTTGGTATATTTCTTTGCCGTTCTGTGCACAACTACAACGTGAAATGACCAAATTCAACGTTTTGTGTAGAACGCAAACACACGACGGTGAATTTTCGTTTTTATAATAATAATAATAATAATAATAATAATAATAATAATATAATAATAATATAATAATAATAATAATAATAATAATAATAATAATAATAATAACTTTATCCACGTGTCAAGTGATCTAGCACCCTGTAAAGACAGGGCGCTAATTGGGGACACAGCTATTTTCTAATTATAGTCAAAGCCGGTCAGGCGTTCCTGTCGTTAACGGACTAATGAATTCATTATTGGAAAATTGATTCCGTTCGTTGATTGAATAATCCATTCGTGGAATGAATAATCCAATATTCAAATTGCGCCTCGATTCAATAATCGAATTTTGTTTTGATTAATGAACAAACGCCTTGCCACATATTTTTCCTGAAATGCCAAATTTCAAATTTATTTTTAGTATTAAGTGCAAGATGAGATTGTAAAATAACGCAAAGGTTGCGTGTCACAGCAGACAACAAAGATCAATCGATCGATCAAACTGGTATGCTTTTGCAAATATTCACAAGTATTCTTTAACCGAAACGGCAAATATCAAAAGGAAGAATTAATCGTATGTACCAAAGCCGGTAGAAAAAGAAACAACATTCGCTAATGGCGTGTTTATGGAAAAATTAGAATACTAAAATAATATTCAAGTCCGCCATGTTTGCCGCTCGCACTCCCTTCCATATATGGTCTAGCTTTTGTTCAGTAATCCAATCAACATTCGATTATTGAATCGAGGCTCAATTTGAATACAGTGGAACCCCGTTAATACGGACACCAAGGGGACGGGCCAAAATGTCCGTATTAACGGGGTGTCCGTATTAAGCGGGGTCTCAGAAAAAAGTCACGGATACATGTTTTATCGATACAAAGACGAAGGCAAACGTCTTTACGGCAACAAAACATTGTTTAATTGTACTCTAATTGAAACAATTGCAAATTTTGAACTCTCAAACTAAAATTTATAGTTTTTACGAAAACCTCAACAACATAATGATTCGAAAATTTCACAACTTAACTATAAACAAGAAATGAAACGCATTTTAACAGCAACAGAACGTTTTCTATAAAGTTTCCTTGACTGGAACTCTGACCGTAACAAACTTATTTGAAAAAGTCAGTAACTTTGCTTTGTACGGAAGTTTTAAGCTTGCGATACGACCAAGCGGACTGAAGATGTGACAAAACTTTTGCAAGGCTATTTGCTGTTTCGGTTAAATTTTCAGTGGTGAGGTATTCTGTCAAGTCCTCTAGCATGGTCATTGCTTCTCTCATAGACGACTTTCACTTCCTTAGCCTGGAATTGAGCTCAATGAGATCGTCATCACTGTCTTTGTCTTGTCCCGGGTCTTGTGAAGACGATGCCGATAGATCGCAGAAAAATTCCTCCTCCCAATTGGCGCTTAACTCTTTACACGTTGGCAGAGCAGAAGTTGCTTCTAAGGCTTCAACTGCTGACGGTATATCTGAGCTAGACCCGGAACTTGCATCGCACAACAATGAATTCACCTGCGCCAGTTCACCTGATTCTAGCTCCTCAAATGGATCAAACTCCCGGTGTTCCGCAGGGAATGAAACGAGAGATTCGTCTGCTGAAAGAAAACCTGCCTTTACAAAACATTTCTTGATAGTCGATTCTGACACTGTTTCCCAGGCTTGGCCAATCCACCTAATGGCTTGTAGTAAATCCACAGATTTAAACACCTCGGTGGCAGAGTCACAGTCATCTGTTTTGCTGACGACATGTGTCAGCATCAGTTTCATGTATTTGAGCTTAAATGTTTGGATTATTCCAAGATCAAGAGGCTGGAGTCTTGGTGTACAATTTGGCGGAAAAAACACAATCTTGATATGATCGTATTTGCCTTTTTCATATCTGGAGGATGGCAAGGTGCATTGTCCAGGAATAAAATAACATTCCTGTTCTCCCTTGCTAATTTCCCGTTTAGCTTGGACAGCACGTCATCTAAGATGTTAAAGTCCATCCAAGCTTTAGGCTGGCTAAAGTATGAGCAGGGTAGTTGAGACGTACTTTGCTTTGCTTTGAAGCAATGTGGACTTTTTGACTTGCCAATGACAATTGGTTTCTCGCAATGGCCCGCTGCATTAACAAAAAATGCACACGTGATTCTTTCTTTGGACTTTTTCCCTCCAGTACACTGCTTTGATACCTCGGTCAGAGATCTGTTTGGAAGTGCTCGAAAAAATTGCCCTGTCTCGTCCATGTTTATGACGTTCTCCGGGGAGTAGCCGCTCAAAATACTCGGTAGACGCTCTTTCCAAGATGATACAGTTTCTTCACTGACGCCCCCTGCCTCACCATTAATAACTCTGCTTGTAATGTTGTACCTTTTCTTGAATCTGTCCAGCCATCCATTAGACGCTTTGAATGTTGAGTCTCCAAGCTCTTCACTCGCTCGTTTGGCTTTTTCTTGCAGCATTGGTCCGGTAACTGGAATGTTCTTGGTTCTTGCCTTTTGGTACCACTCGTACGTTGCCTCGTCTACATTTTTCATCGGCGATACTCTGGCCCGTTTAGAATGTGCATTCTTGTTTGCGCTGTAATCCTCTAGTATTTCATTGCCCTTCGCTAAAATAGACTGAATTTGAGATTTGCCGCAAACAAACTTCTCAGCAATTGCTCGCACACTAGCATTTGGGTTTTCCTTTTTGTACTCAATGATCTGAACCTTTTCAGAAGCAGTAAAATCTTTCCTTTTACGCTTAGCTGAAGGACGTGAAGCCATGATGCAATGACTGTGGCGGCACGCTACAAGGTTCACGGTAACTTGTGAACACTGACAAGCTGTCACTTACAACTGCCGCAACTTAAACGAAATACAAAGGCACTTTCAGGTCTAATTAACTGGCTAATTACACCTCACACCTCACACTTTGGAATTCGATCTAGTCGGTTTCTCTTGAGAACTGGAAAGTATGGACGATCACCGAACGCTGAAAATTTCTTCCTGGATAAGAGGATTTCATGTTTACAAGGACTGGTGGACTCCTACATGCGGTGAAATTTTACCTTTGCAACCAGAGCCAGAAAACGCCGAGGATAAAAACGCAGTCGCGGTGCTAAAAGAGAGTCGAGTGATTGGCCACATTCCATATCACCTCGCAAACGCAAAAAACCGCACTGGAATAGTCACTCATTTTATTTCAAAGCCTACCAATCGAGCATTGGTTGAAGTGTGTGGAAAGGCAGTAAATCGAGGTGGAGGTCTTGGTATGGAAATACCGTGTGTCTATATATTTGATGGTCCAAACAAACACGTGGATTTACTCGAACAATTAATAGACGTCGATAACAATCCAGCAGTTCGAACAGAGGCTGTTGCTGATACAAGTGGCAAGCAAAGGACATCAAAGAGGAAGAAGCCTACAAGCGATGGCTACAGCAAAAGGCAAAGGAAGTAAAACTTTTGAATAGGAACAGCAGCCAGAAAACCAGATTAAAGGACTCACGTACAAGGGCCGAACACCGGAAGTCACGCTATTGAGCTTCTCTTTGTAATAAAATTGTTTTAACTCTTCAAATTCTGTCATTATTTAACCAGGGTCCAATTAGCAAATAATAGTGACAATGAAAATTAACAGTACACAGATACACAGTGTCCGTAAAACGGGGTTGACAATGTATGCATGACATTTTGTCACTCGGGACACGGAAAAGTGTCCGTTGTCCGTATTAACGGGTGTCCGTATTAAGCGGGTTAATTTAAGAGAAAATGTATGAGGTTTTCGTCGGGACCAACGAAACTGTCCGTAATACCGGGGTGTCCGTATTAAGCGGGTGTCCGTAAAGCGGGGTTCCACTGTATTGGATTATTCATCTCACGAATGGGTTATTCAATCAACGAACGGAATCAATATACCATTAACGAATTCATTAGTCCGTTTACGACGAGAACGAGAACGCCTGACCGGTTTTGACTATAATTTTCTAAATAAGTTCTTCCTGAACTGATACGGTCGTCCTTACAAATTCAGCTCCTGGATAATTCGACTGCATTAGACAGGTTGAACGAGTCGGAATAATTGCCAAGAAGTTTCAAAGATTGTGAAGTCATTTTAAAAAGTGACGTTTTCCTTCCCGTTAAGCTCCCTAATTAATTGTTGTTGGGACAGAAAGTGGCCGCGAGAGCCTACAACTGGTATCAAAGATTAGGTTTGAGCAAACGAATTCCCGTTTGGAACATTCCGTCCGGAAGAACAGGACTACCTTTTCAGACGTTCCGTTGCTCCCGGAAATTTTCCACTGGAACGACCCGAAAAGTCGTGTACCATTTACTTTCCAACCGGAATTTCCGGAAAGTTGTTGTAAATGGTAAGCAACCAAGTCCTCTGACTTCCGACAATTCAGGAATGTGCGTTGCATTTTATGAGACGGCAGCGACGTGCCTAGGCACGCCGCGCCGCCTAACAAAGCAAAGAGGATAAATACGGGAAGAAAGTTTTGAGGTTTAATGTTATTGCAAACAATGGAGACTGGAAATGCTGATTAGTTTTGATTCAGAATGGTCACACATATTGATTATATCCACAAACTCAAAAGTTAGAACGACTGACCACGGTGGCCCAAAGTGCAAAATTTAGGCTTGCGTAGCGCTATGAAATATTGTATAACTAATATGTCTGCTCTTTACAATTAAGTTTGCAATTCTTTCATTCAGATGGCCAAAACCTGCAAAACGAAGAACAGACGTGCATGCGATAATGAATGTAAACGTGCGAGATACGGTGACTTATTTCACATATGCCAAGCAGACAAAGAGCGTTTGTACTCACAATCAAAAGCCTTTTCGCTATGATCGCTCGAATCCACAGAAATTGCCACAATTCTTTGTGATGTGCCAGCTGACATCATGAATACTTGTTTCAGGTT
Organism: Siderastrea radians; assembly: GCA_964017195.1. Lineage (NCBI taxonomy): Eukaryota > Metazoa > Cnidaria > Anthozoa > Scleractinia > Rhizangiidae > Siderastrea > Siderastrea radians. Next base: position 41,990,104 of record OZ024893.1, on the reverse strand, counting down.
AGGTCGCGAGAAATTTGTCACAGATACTTCGAGGTGTGATAGAGAAGAGACCGGGTTTAAAAGTCATTTGGCGGTGACGCAGAACTTAATCAGTGCTTATCAGGTCGTGTCAAATGACCGATATGCTTGAAGGTTTCTGCTTGTCCGCACGCAACAACCTCCTTCTCACAAGCGCAGAATTACAAATTCGCCTTCCAGAAGAAAAGGAAAACACTGACAACAACAAATGACCAAACAGACAAAGAAACACAGAAAAAAAGGGCCAAAACAGAAAAGTATCAAACGACCAAAATTTTCAAGTATTTTCAGAACATCTCAGCTCTTTCACATATGAAAGCCGCGAAGAAAAGAAAAATACTAAATTTCTGTTTACAAAATACCAAGAAACAAATGAAGCAAAATGAAATAAACTGAAAAGAGATGAAAGGAAATAAATTAATGTATTTGTTCTTACCGAAACAAATATTTATTCATACCACTCAAATTCAGTATGTTCTTGACAGTATTGCAGTGTGGTACTTATTGAAAGTTATGTCAGCTATGGTAGGAATCAGCAGTGTATGAATATGCAGCATAATCAACAGCACCACAGGAAAGTACTGCTCAATGGCTTTCATTTGAATGGTCACACTTTAGGATTTCATCCACAGAATCAAAAGTTAGAATCACCTTGTACAGCATAATAAACATCACCACAGGAAAGTACTGCTCAGTAGCTTTCATTTGAGTGGTCACACTTTGGGATTTCATCCACAGACTCAAGTTAGAACCACCTTGTACAGCATAATAAGCACCACAGCAAAGTATAGCCTGAGAAAATTGCTGACGTTTCGCGAGGTCGCCACTTGAGGGCTCACGTGGCGACCTCACGAGACGTCGGCTGTTTTCTCAGGAAAGTACTGCTCAGTAGCTTTTTTGAATGGTCACATTATCGTATTTCATCCATAGACTCAAAAGTTAGAACCACCTTGGTCAGCAGGATAAACAGCACCACAGGAAAGTACGGCTCTCTAGCTTTCATGTGAATGTCTAAGATGTTTCAAATTAATCTGAGGAGATACCAATAAAAATATTTCCTTTCAGTAGGTCAGCTTATCCTCGTTTGCAATGTTTTAAATGTTTTAAGTACTAAGAAAATGTGTCAGCTGTAAGTTTGTTGGTTTTTTAATGTTATGATTAGCGCTTAAATTTCATGCTGAAGATTTAGCAGAAAAACTGTTTTTTTTCTTCCTTTTCAAAAGTCTCCGTTTGCGTTTGCCCGGAAAAGAAGCAATCATCTTTCCCCATCTTTCTCACTGATCAATCCACCAATCTCGTTACCAGTGTCCTTGTCCAGCGAAACAGCCCGGCCGCTGGTGTAGGGAACGCGGACTCTGGGAAAGAGATTGCCGATCACAAGAACACCAATTTACCAAATACTCGATATCATCGATACAAGGATCGGGCACAAAATAACAAAACGTGCGAGCAGTTTGGGCTCTTGATACCGTTCGATACTGCTGACTTGGAAGAGTGAAGAGAAATTCTTTGCTGCCATGACGAGTACACCTAAAACACTCGACTGATTTCTTGCACGAAATCAACTTTTTGCCCGTACCCTACAGTATCGATATCGAAAAATGCCAAATAAATATCGCACTCGTCTCGGACCGATACCGCGATCATCGGCTCACCCATCGCCTCATCCTTACAATCTGACCATAACACGAAGGAAAATATGGAACACGACGGTGGATGGGAAGGTGCAGAGCGGACAAATGCACATCTTCAGGAACCTAAAGAGGCTGCTGCCATTTTGTCGCCCTAGAAGGAGAGACTATCTCCACGCAAGCTGCGAGAGGGGGGAGGGAGGGCGAAGCAGGAGAGACAGGGGTGTCCAAACTTCCCGCTTCTTGACCCTCGGGCAATCCCGCTTCCCGACCCGTTTTTGTTGGCTCCCGCCTGTTTGCATGTTTTTTTTATTGTAAACTATTGAGTAATGTTGTGTATTTTTTCCCATTTCTCTCTCTTCTCGTCCCCTTGTTTCCCGCTTCCCATTTAATTCCGTTCTGCAGTGGCTCCGATCCAGGAGCTTCGCGCTATTTTGATGTATGAGGATGCAGAATAAATAAATAAATAAATAAATAAATAAAGGGTGAAACGAATAAATAATGCATAAATATATGAACAAATAGATAAACAAATATATGAATAATACCTAAATGAGTAAATAGTAAGTGAATGAATCATTAGTACAAAATGACACCTCTTAATACTTGAAAACGTTTGGTTGTTTTATTATTTTTTTTAATTTCTTGACCATTTACAATTAAGAAGTGCTAATAACACAACTTAGAATACTTCCCATCTGTCTTCACTCTACACATCTCCACTTTGGAAGAACGCCACGTAATTATCACGAAGGGGATACAAAATGTGGTAACAAACTCTGGAGCTTAATTTGTTGGAAAAGATGTCTCGACAGGAAAGTTAATTGCTGCTTTTCCGTTTTTTATATCAGAATTTTAAAAATCGTGTACTCTGATCGGTTACGTTATATTTTTTACAAACTGCGTACAATAATTTAAATCTCATCTGCTGTCCACGATTTCTCACATACTTACAATTTATGATAACTGAAGTAGGCAACATTCTTTCTCTTTTCTGTTTACAAAGACATTTGATTTTATTATCACATAGTATTTTTAATAGAATACTCTTTACAAAAGAAAGAAGCCCCAACATTTGTTTGTTTTAGAAAAAACTTCTAAGGAGTGTCGATTCCGGTGGTTATTCTACCTGTTCAGTCTGTGGATAAAATCCTAAAGTGTAACTAAAACTATCTGAGGGACCTGCGGTACTGCTCCTTATGCTAGACAAGGTGGACTAACTTCTGATTCTTTCAACGAAATTCTAAAGTGTGGCCATTCAAATGAAACCTATCGGACAGTACTTTCCTGTGGTACTTTTGGTTACATATGTGCTGGACAGGCGGTGTTTTCACTTTTGAGTCCGTAGATTAAATCTTAAAATATGACAACTTAAGGACGGTGCCTCCTAATAGAGATGTATTTTTGCAAAGGTTATGACTATGGGGAGAAAGTAGACCTTAGCAAGGGTGATTGGAATCCAAAAAGAAAAATGTGGGTAACCACGCATTTTTCAGAGATAATTAAGCAACCATAATTCCAAAAACCGCTAAAATACAAAGAATGTATGGCAATTTCTTTCCAAATTTAAGCTCAATTTTGTCTGAAAAATGTGTGGTTACCCCCAATTTTCTTTTTGGATCCTGAAAGCCCATGCTAAGATCTGCTTTTTCCACATAGTCATAAACCGCGCAAAAATATTGTTGTTTTAGTGGGCAAATTCCTTAAGAAACTTGAATATCCCGATATGCGCAGAACGTATGCGCAGTAACAAAAGGAGGCACCGTCCTTGACGCTCGCGCTAATTATTTCTGCGCATCCTTACTCCGCACGCAATTCACTTCGCTATGTCATGCCACGTCGTGCATTGAGCGCGCACGCGCGGTTGAAGAAATGTGGAGATATAGAGCGCTAGTGGGCACTTCAATATCTATGCACGGGTCTAACTCTCTCAAATATTCGGTGACCCCATATTTTTTTAAATAGATGTCTCACTTTCTTTGTCGATTATCTACGTTTTGTGAAAAATTAAACAAAATCTGTGTTGTGGAAGTTTGATTTTTTTTCAACTTTTCTGCCCTCGCATCATCGAATTCTGCTATTATTGTAGCTACACGGTGTTTGCAAGAGTCCATCTTAGAGGTTGATTTTACCTAAAAGGATGACACTGGTTCAAATTATTTACTGGACAGGCCCACTAAAATAAAATTTGACTAAGAAAGTTGGTCTACAGCGAAACATTTAAAATAGTTTTCAACTAACAAGCACTGAGGCCATGTCGAGTTACGAGGACCGATGTGTCAAAATTGGGCTAGTTTTCCACGCGCTTTATTTCAAAAACGAAGTCGGTGACCACCCAATATTTTGCATTTCTGAGATAGGTAACTCATTATCTGACTGTAGCCAAAGTATGAAAAAAATCTGTGTTGTAGAAGGTTTTCGCGCGAGCGTCCTTAAATGAAAGCTATTGAGCAGTACTTAACTGCAGTGCTATTGTTTTCCAGCAACTTCCAACAAAATTTTGGACTTCTTTCTTCACTTTTGATCTATAATACCAAATTTGCTGAATTACTATTTTCGGCGTCGTCGTCGTAAATACAGAAAATAATTAATCAAATGTCCTGCGTAGCGTTCTGAATTATGGAAAATGGAAAATGGAAAATGTGATCAATCACAGTTGGACTACTGATGAAGGTAGCATTGCCGAAACGTCTAGATTTTAATCCTACCAAGTGTTTTATTTTAACATTTTCCATTTTCGTCGTAAATACAGTCTGCTGTCGACAACAGTGCACAACTCGGAACTGGATACTTCATCTGTGGAGTCGAATGAAAAAATTTCCACTCTGTGCTCGTAAAGCATGAAGTGAGGTTTTTCACGGGTATGGTTCACGAAACTGAGGCAAGCACATCACGTGATTGATTCTTTATCGCTGGTCGGGCACCAGCGCTATGTCCACAGGGTTCCTAATCACTAACACAGGCCAGCAATTCTTACACTGAGGTAACTGGTTCCTTAGAGAGTTCGTGATCCTGCAAAAGAAGAAAAAAGCACTTATTACTAACAACCCTCTTGCACTTTGCAAAATTGCAGGTTTTTTGAGACAACAAAGGAGGACAATCATTTTAACGTTATTTCTCCCTAACCTCACCGTGATTGACGGATAAAGATTCTTCTGTAACTCCACACGAAACTGCTTCTCCCATGGCTCTTTAATAACTTTTACAAGGGAGGAGAGGGTGGGGACTGTCTCTGTCTTCAGTATCCATTGACTCTCGGCACATTCAGCTGGTGCATCCTGACAAAAGATAACAGAAGAACTCTCAGGAATAAAATTCTCCTAAGGGTTTTTTTAACAATGCAGTTTCTGCTAATTATCTGGAAAGAACTTTTTTCTTAGACAAGACGACCTTTATTATCCAAGTATATCATAAAGCCTGAACAAAACCGAAGCTCAAATGCAGCCAGTATCAAGCAAGGGAAACGCGCAGCTGGTGCCAAGGGCAGGAATATGTGAAAGCGGTCCCAAGTGGAAGAACACACGGAACCCACTGCCAAGAGCGGGAAAACATGCAACCCAGTGTCAATGCAACGCGCTGCCAAGAGCAGGAGCACATGCAACCGGTGCCAAGAGCGGGAGCACATGCAACCGGTGCCAACAGCGGGAAACACGCAACCCGGTGCCAAGAGCGGGAATACATGCAAACAAGTACACAGGGCGAGAAAACATGCAACCCGGTGCCAAAAGCGAGAAAACATGCAACCCGGTGCCAAGAGCGAGAAAACTTGCAACTGGTGCCAAGAGCGAGAAAACATGCAACCCGGTGCCGAGAGCGAGAACACATGCAACCCGGTGCCAAGAGCGGGAATACATGCAAACAAGTGCACAGGGCGAGAAAACATGCAACCCGGAGCCAAGAGGGAGAAAACATGCAACCCGGTGCCAAGAGCGAGAAAACATGCAACCCGGTGCCAAGGGCGAGAACATATGCAACCCGGTGCCAAGGGCGAGAACACATGCAACCGGTGCCAAGAGCGGGAACACATGCAACCCGGTGCCAAGAGCGAGAACACATGCAACCAGTCTAGCTGGCTACAATTTAGGATTTTATTCACAAACTCTTAAGTTGGAACCGCCTCGCACAGCATAATAAACAGCACCAAAGGAAAGTGCTGTTCAGCAGCTTTTATTTGAATGGTCACACTTTAGGATTTCATCCACAGACTCAAAAGGCAGAATGACCTCACACAGCATAATCAAAGCACCACAGGAAAGTACACCTCAGTAGCTTCAGAAGTATGAATGAATTGCAGCCACAGACGCAAAAGTTAGAACCACCTTGTACAGCATAATAAACAGCATTACAAGAAAGTGCTGCTCAGTAGCTTTCATTTGAATGGTCACACTTTAGGATTTCATTCACAGACTCAAAAGTTCGAATAAACAGCAGCAATGGCAGGTACTGTTCAACATCTTTGAATTGTCACAATATAGGAATTTTTATTATCAGACCTATGCAAAAGGTTAAATCCCAACAAAAAGTGTTGTTTCGATCAATTGAATTAAAGCCGACGAGTTGCCATTAAAGGACTCATAAAGTTGGCCTGCCAGTGACCTGAATCTAGTTTGTGCGTTGCATATATTATAGAGCGAAGAGGATAAATATGGGACTGAAGAAAGTTTAGATTGCGTTTGAAAGGTATTGTTAACAATGAAGACTGGAAAGGCGCAAATGGTCACACTTACGGGTCACATCCACAAACTAAAAACTTAGACTAACTTAAATTTAAATACATGAACTGGATTGACTTATGGGCCAGAGTGCAAAATTTGGGATTACGTATCGCTAACTAAAATGTCTGCTCTTAACAACTACATTTGCAATTCTTTCATTCGGATGGCCAAAACGAAGAACAGACACGCATGCGATCGATGATGATGATAATGTGAATGTAAACGCGCGAGATGCGGCATATTATGGGGTGCCATTACCGCCAAAATTATTGTTTTGTTATTATTAGGCACCAGTTTATTATTATTAGGCACAATGTTTTATTATTAGGCACCAGTTTATTATTATTAGGCACAATGTTTTATTATTAGGCACCAGTTTATTATTATTAGGCTTTATTTTCTATTATTAGGCACAATCTCTTATTATTAGGCACTATTTTATTATTGTTTGGCATTATTTTCTATTATTATTTCATCTTTATTATTAGGCACTGTTTCGTATTATTTTCGTACCGTACTATCTCCAAGTAGTCAGCGGTTTTACACATGAGAACAGCATGGCAGACATTGCGAATGATCAAGGGATAGACATCTTGACTTTGTAGGCCCAGAAAAAGCAAATTGTAGCTGAGTATGTAGAAGCAATTTATCCTCGAAGTATAAAACGATGGCAACTAACACTATTTCCGACTTAAGGCATGAAGTTACCTCCCGATTACAAGAGATTGTTGCTTGTGTTGGTGTGTCTCATGACAGTGACTTAGTGGAGGAACTTGAAGAAATTCAAAAGCATGTGAATCTCCTTGATTCAGTGACAAGAATACCTGAAGAGTTGTTTAATTTGTTGAGTAGCGCACGATCACTTTTACAGCAGAATGAGGAAAGAGCAAGTGTTGTTCGTAGTGGTACTCCTGGTAGGCCAGCTTATGACATCAGGAAGGAACAACTTGAGATGCTTCTAAGAGCTAGATTTAGTGTCCGATCTATTGCAGACCTTTTGCACGTCAGTTCAAGGACCATAGAACGACGAATTCAAGAACATGGCCTCTCAGTACGTGCTTTATACACCGAAATGCAGGATAGTCAGTTGGATGACATAGTGAGGGATATAAAAAGAGGGAACCCAAGCTGTGGGTCAAAAATGTTGGCTGGGTACTTTGGTGCAAGGGGTATATTTCTGCCTAGACGTCGGATAAGGGAGTCACTTTCTAGGGTGGACCCTCTTGCAGCTGCTGCAAGACGCTGCAAAGCAATAAAACGGCGCGTGTATAATGTGAGCAGGCCACTTGGTCTCTGGCACTTTGATGGAAATCACAAACTTGTGAAGTGGCGTTTTGTTGTCCATGGCTGTGTGGATGGCTTCAGTCGAATCCCAGTTTTTTTATCATGCAGCACAAACAACAAAGCTGTTACTGTGTACTCACTTTTTATCAAAGCGGTACAAGACTGGGGATTGCCCTCAAGAGTCAGATGTGATCAGGGATCTGAAAATGTGGATGTTGTCAAATATATGTTGAGTACTCGAGGAACAGGGAGAGGCTCAGCTCTGGTTGGTAAAAGTGTGCACAATCAAAGAATTGAGCGAATGTGGCGGGACGTGTTTGAAGATGTTTTGGCAAATTTCTACGAGTTGTTTTCTCTGATGGAGGAACTGGGTATCTTTGACCCTTTATCTGAGTGTGATTTATGGTGCCTTCATTATGCATTCCTTCATCACATAAACTATCGTTTACATGAATGGTCTGCTGCCTGGCTGAGACATCCCTTGTCTACAGTCAACAACAACACACCTCTTCAACTTTGGATCAAAGGTTCACTGAATTCTGCAGAAAACAATACAGACCCGGTTGATGTTACTGATGAATATGGCATTGATTGGAATGGTCCTGTTCCCCTTGATGAGGACACTGTGGAAATTCCACCTACTTCTCAAGCTCTGACAGATGAGCAAGTTGCTGACCTTGAGTCAAGAACTGAGTTACTTCGAGAGTCTTCAATAACAGATGATAAAATTAAACTTTACAAACTTGCCAAGGAATTTCTTGAGCAGCATTAAGTTGAAGTAACACTCCACTCTGGAATGGTTAAATGAGTGACTTCTTACTAATACCTGAATGTGTGTCTCAAACCAATGGCAGACATACATGCAAGAGAGGAGCCTAGGGTACCCAGCTTCACCTTTGATGTTCAATCAGTAATGATTATTTTGATGGTCTGTTGTATGCCCATAAATTATAGTTACTATATGACTTCAGCTCCATTAGAAAAATCACACGTTTCTCCCACCCATTCATACATAATTTGTTCACACATGGTTGTTTACTCAGTCCTTAAGGCTGCATTCATTAAAAAGCAGGAGGGGTGAAGGAACTGTATAGAGTACTGTATTTTTAACATCCCCCCTGAAAACGGTACAAAATTACGCATCCCCCCTTACCTGCTTGGAAAAAATTTGTATCCCCCCCTAACAGCTTCATGTCAGGAAACTTGAGTCCCAACTTAATGTTAAAGCATGCTTTGTTCTTTCACTTTGTAATCAGTGGCATATCTAGGGTCCCTCGTGTGGGGAAAATCTTTGGGCCTCCACCTTAACCTAAGGCCCAAAGGGCTGGAAAAAAATGTTGGGCCCTTCCTTATAAGCGGATATGGATGCACTTTGCAAAAATCACACTTAAAAATATTACCATTATTCTGTATATATTTGATGTCTAAAAAAATAAACATCCCCCTGAAAATTGCTCTGAGAATTAACATCCCCCTTCTGGAGTACAGAAAAAGGCTAGACATATCCCCCCTCATTTTCCTCCCCCCCCCCCCCCCTCCTGGTTTTTAATAAATGCAGCCTAAATTTTACATGGACGCTATAAAACAACAAGTATTTTAAATTGAAATTCTTTATTCACATAAATGTAACCCTCCAATAACAAAATGTTGAACTTGAACTTGTTTAACACAACCACTGAGTAATAATATTGAACTAATATAAGCACTATGAAACTAAGCTTACTTTTGTGTAGGATTCTCCTATAACGTTTCCTATTAATTTTGTCCATACAGCAAACCTATAAAGGTCTATAAAATTGGGCATGGTCGTATTATATCTGTTGTTTATAACTTGCATGCAAGGAAGAACTGCATATATTTCAATTAATATGTAAAAACATAATTAAAGAGCCCAAAGCAAGAATGTACTCCCAAGCGAATCTTGCTTTTTTGCATCAATAAAAGTACTTTCTTGTCAATATTTTCGGGTTCAGGGATGTGCAGGGATGTGCCTGCAACTCCAATTCACCACCCAAACCCAGAATTCTGTAAACAAAATGGTCTTAAAATTAAAGTCACTTAGGACATTTTTGCTCAGGGCTCTTCAATTTTCTGAAACAGTAATCAGTAATATTGATAAACAGTGTGAACTTTATGCTTAACTGTATCCACTCTTACAGGTTTCCCAAGTAATAGTATGGCAACTTAAATGTAAAATGGGTGGCCCTCTCTTAAACATTACAGTATTCTACTGCTATCAAGATGTTTTCATTTTGATATAATATTATAAAAGTCACAGGTTCACAATTATGTAATCTTCATACATGGCTATAAAATGTAAATGTCTGCACAGACAATATTCTGTTTTCCCTAAGCATAGCCAAACCCTTTGCTGTTCCTGACTGCAAACGTCATTGCATCTCTAAATGCGACATATGTTTTGTGAACAGTTGGAAGGTGCAACACAGGCACACATGTATTGGCCTTGGGAAAGGGGGATAAATTACCATCTTTGTCAGGATCATGAAGGAACCCAAGAGTTAAATCCCAACCGACCCGTAGTAGTGGTAATTGTTTACACCCGCAAGTAAAAAATAGCAGATCACTTAAGGTGATCGTTGTTTCCCCTTCTTCTACATCTTGTAAATAGTCGCACCAGTGAGAAATGATTACATTTTCTAATGCTCTGTTGTTTGAGCCTTCTTCACTCTGAAGAACAGTAAACAAATTCTTGAATGAATCAGCATCTAATTCGACTAGAATGTAGCAAAAAGCTTCATGAAAAACATCAGGATTGTTTGTAATGGCCTTCAAGACACCCAAGTCTGATAAACCCTTTTTGAATTGTTCCAGGGCTGGCCACGCCCTCCCCAATGTGAGCCAGTGAGCTGTTCGTTTCACAATGTTGTCAATGTCCTTAATGGACTTAATTTGTTGAAGGGTACCCCCTAATTCCAAAACCGTTTCCAGATTATTACGTGACATAACTTCATATCCTTCTTGAACTGACTGAGCCCTAGAAAGTTGTTGCAGAGAGGTCTTAAGTTCAGGTTCATATATATCCTCAACAGCTACCTGTACTTTATCTGGACCATTGATCAAAGCATCATACTGAACAGGAGATAAAAAGCAAAGCCCAGGGCCCCCATGGACAAGGGACAGAGCAGTTATTTTCCCTGCAGACAGGTATTCTGAGTTTGCTAAACATGAAGCATTGCATGACAGGAACAGTGCTTCCTTTGGACCACAGAACAACTGCGAATTGGCCAGCCGCTCTACAACAAGAGTTAAAAATTCACGTGTTGGCCCTCCCAAATCCACAGCACCCTCAGATGTCCCAGAATCGTCACTGAATCTCACGGATATCTTGTTACTGGGAGAAAACGATTTCCTTGTCAAACCCCTTTTTGTGCCCTCCCAGATATCCTTTCTACAGATATTAAATTTTGAAATTTTGTTTTCATTGACTGCTTCAGCTAACTCTGACAAAATGTCTTGTAACGACAAGACAGGAGTTACATTTATTACTTCCACATTTGCCACCTCAACAGAGGCTTGCTCATTATCAGAGTCCAATTCTATAGCAATTTCATCCTTAAATAAGGAGCCATAGAAAAAATCAGTGTTGCCTGTTTCTTCCAATGGCATTATGCTAGAGATACTTGATAATGCTTCTCCCTGTTCACTCTGTTCCCTTGGTAATGGTTCCCCCGGTTCACTCTGTTCCCCCGGTTCACTCTGTTCCCTTGGTAAAGGTTCACTTGACTTATTCTGTTGCCTCGGCATTGCTTTACTTGCCTTCTGCCTTTGCGAGGGGGTGCTGATTGTCTCACTGCATGCGACTTGGGAGTTTGCATCTTGATTTGAGATGTAGGAGTTACCAATGTCACTGCGAGGAAAAAGAAAGGTAAAACTACTACTTTAGTGCAATTTTCAGTATCAGTTGTGACAAAAAAATGACTACAAAATGGTGAATGAAAATATCACAACTGATATTTTTCCATATGGTAGTCCACCTCTTACAATCACTTCTTTCAAAAATTGCATGTGGTGATACAGTGTACATGGCTAATTATATGTCAAATATTGTTGTTGACAGGTACCATAACTTTGTGATAGTGCCTAATTAGTGTCCAGTTTTTGGCTTTTAGTTATACATGGTTTTCTGGATTGAATTAGTCAACTGATAAGCAACTGTTTTGAGGAATATTATAACATAAAAAACACGCTTACTTGGGTTGAATTGTAAAGAACAATTGATCACAAACAGGGCATTTTGAACTACTGCCATCTGAGGTGTTATGCCACTCCTCCAAGCAAGCACTATGAAATACATCACTGCAACATGCTGGGGTAACTCCTTCACCAACAATGTCCTCTAAACAAATCTTGCAATTCTCTTTCCTACACTTCTCTTGCTTTTTAAGGCAGTTCTGGAAAAGATAAAACTTCAATTACAAATACAGAAATACTGAGGTAGAAAGATATGACCCCTGGGTATTCTACAATGTGAGGAGGGTGATGAGGGGGGAGGGTGTCTGGAATGGTTGTCAAGAATGACTAAAACATCTCCTCGGATTACATGTAGATCTTAATGAAATATAAGCGAGCCTGCAAACTAAATGTAATTAACTTTAAAGACTGCCTTTATTTTCTCTTTCCGTGACAACGACCATCTGCATTAATTGATTGAAATCAAACCCTGGTTTTACATGTTTGTACTACACCCAAAATAAACATTTCGTTCGTGACTTAAATACTTGACAATCTGATAAGAATAAACTCAACAATGTCACACAACTTCGAACTAACGACAGTGGCGCTGCGATTTTTCAAAAATACAACAGGGGACATCACTTGGGCAGACGATAAAATCCTGTGCATTTAGCACCGATTCAGTGAAATATAAGCTTAAAGCTTATATCTAAACAGCAAGTATATTTCAGTGACAGTTCTTACCTCCGTATGTTCCCTCAACTTATCCATTGCAACGAACTGTAAACATGAATTGCATATTTCTTCCAAAACTGAGGGATCTGTGTGTTCTTGAACTGTGTTAAGATCGATGTCACACTGAATGGGTCGAACATAAACCCTTCCTTGACCTATAAACTGTGATATATACTGCACGGTGTTCCCTTGAGGCCCGGTAGGGATGATGTGCAATTCTCGTTTACCTGGTTCGGCGTACATCAGCTCCAAACCACCCACATCAGAGAGCTTCGGAAAGGAATCCACGAGAACAGAATATAGGCGAGCAAATGTGCCGTCTACGGGAAGGGCAATTTTCTTAGACTCTCCCAAACCACAGAGAAATAGTTCTCTCTTTTCTTGTACGGTAGGGACTTCGGCCTGACTTTTATCTGCCAGGCATACAAACTTTCGTGTCACGGTTTTCTCCTTCTTCTTCGCCGAGCTGCCACGTCGCCTTTTGACAGTGGAGAAGTTTGTAGTTGATGGCCTCTTGCCGTAAACGTTCGGGAAAAGCCGCTCCATTTCTGTTTTGAAACTAGTGCCAGCGCCCTGGTTCGTAGTGGAAGGAATTGATTTAGCTGTTGAGGTTTCTCCTTCATCAGGGCTAGCAAGCCCTTCGATTACCTTAACGGCTTTTGAAAGCAGATCCTTTACCACGAAAACGTTCTTCTCCGCCATGTCATGTCAACCTATTTACTGTGCCGTGACTACTGGAGCTGCTGCCGAGCTGCTGCGATTTTCATTGGTCGAGACGAAAAAAGGCGGGAAAAGTGCTAATAATGAAAATCAATGCCTAATAATGCAACAAGGTGACTAATAATAAAAAATAATTCCAAACAATAATAAACTGGTGCCTAATAATAAAACATTGTGCCTAATAATAAAACATTGTGCCTAATAATAATAAACTGGTGCCTAATAATAAAACATTGTGCCTAATAATAATAAACTGGTGCCTACTAATAAAACATTGTGCCTAATAATAATAAACTGGTGTCTACTAATAAAACATTGTGCCTAATAATAATAAACTGGTGCCTACTAATAAAACATTGTGCCTAATAATAATAAACTGGTGCCTAATAATAACACACTAGTGCCTAATAAGAATAAAACAATAATTTTGGCGGTAATGGCACCCCATAATGCGGTGACTTATTTCACATATGATTTCAAGCAGTACAAAAAATGTTTATACTCACAATCAAAAGCCTTTTCGCTGTGATCGCTCGAGTCCGCAGCAGTTGCCACAATTCTTTGTGATGGACCAGCTGACATTATGAATACTTTGGGGTAGGTCGCAAGAAATTTGTCACAGAGACTTTGAGGTGCGATCAGGTGCCTGGCGGTCACGTAGACACCAGAATCCACTTCAGAGCTTATCAGGTCGTGTCAAATGACTGACACTCTTGAATATCTTCTGTCTGTCTACACGCAACAACCTCCCTCCCAAAAGCGCAGAATTACAAATTCGCCTTTCAGAAGAGAAGGAAAAACAATGAAGATAGCAAATGACCAAACAGACAAAGAAACACAAAAAGTGGGTCCAAAAAAGTATCAAACGGCCAAAATTTTTTAAGTATTTTAATTAAGTATCCACCAATATCTGCTCAACTCTTTCACACCCAAACGCGCGAAGAACTAGAAAAAATACAAAATTTCTGTTTACAAACTACCGACAAACAATGAAAATGAAATGAAAGGAAATCAATTCATTTATTTGTTCTTATCACGCAATTTTAATGTTTTTTTTTAACAGTATTGCATCATTGAAAACTATGTCAGCTATGTTGTGAATGTACAGCATAATATTAAAAATAGCACCCGCAGGAAAGTACTGCTCACAACAGCTTTCATTTGAACGGTCACAGCAAACGATTACATCCACAGTCTCAAAAGAAGGAACTACCTCGTACAGCATAGTAAACAGCACCAGACGAAAGCGATACTCAGTAGCTTTCATTTGAATGGTCACACTTTAGGATTTCATCCACAGACTCAAGTGTGGTAACCACCTTATTCGGCATGATTAACAGCACCACTTTGTGTACAGGAAAGTACTGCTCAGTAGGTTTCATTTGTTTTTCGCTCTTCATAGGTTTTTATCCACAGACTTAAATATTAGAATAAACTATCAAAACAAGATGTTTGAAAATGATCTCAATACCAATAAAAATAATTATTTCCTTTCAGTAGGTCAGCTTATCCTCTTCTGCAATGTTTTAAATGTTTTAAGTACCAAGAAAATGTGACAGCTTACAGTTTCGTATTTTTTAAATGTTATGATTAGCGCTTAAAACTTCATGCAGAAGATTTAGCAGAAAATTCGTTTTTTCGTCAAAAGTCTCTGTTTGCATTTACCCGAAAAGAAGCAAACATCTTTCTCACTGATCATCCACCAATCTCATTCCCAGAGTCCGCGTTTCCCTTCGAAACGGCCGGGCCGCAAGCGGACTCTGGGAACGAGATTGCCCCAAATACTCTCTCATCGATACTAGGATCACGCACAAAATATCGCAAGCAGTATCGGATATTCGGGCTCCTGATACCGTTCGATACTGTCACCTGGAATTCTTTGCTCCCATGAAGCGTATACTTAAAACACTCGACTAAATTCTTGCACCAAATCGATTTTTTACCAGTGCCCTACACTATCGATATCGAAAAATGCCAAATATCGGTACAAAGTATCGCACTTGTCTCGACCCGAGGAATCAGCTCACCCATCGCCTCAGCCTATTTCCCTTTCGTTTTCGGTCGTTGCCATGTTTGACGGTCGATGCCATCATTGGTAACCAAGCCTTTAGTCATGGTAGCTGTAATAAAGGCATGTAATAAAGGCATGCTCTGGATTAAGGTAACAAATACATATTTAAATAGTCTTAGAAAGAACAAAGTTTAAGCCCAAGTTGAATCTACGTTAAAAGTTTCCGAATGGGCTAGGGCCATCCATCATAGATGTATCAGTTATAACAGACATTTATTTATAATATATACTTTATTTTTTTCGGAATTGTGGCGCGGCGGATTGGCGTGGTGGTGTAGTAGTAAGGGAGAGAGATTTGCAAACGAAAGGACCGGGTTCGATTCTGGGTTGTGAATGTGTCTCTTTTTGGTAGAAAAACTTTCAATTACAATTCAAAAATTTTCTCAGTGTCTTAAAAATTGCAACGACCGTTTACGAAACGAAAATTTGCATCGTCTCATCCTAACAATCTGTCCACAACATGAAGGAAAATACGGAACGCCACGGTGGATAGGAAGGTACAGGGCGCATAAATGTACATCTTCAAGAACCTAGAAATAAGCTCCTGACATTTTGTTACCCTGGAAGAGCTGGGGGAGGGGGGGAGGGGGGAGGGAGGAGGGAGGAGGGGGAAAGACAGAGACCCTGTCTCGTCCCCCTCCTTCTTGACCCTTCAATCCCGCTTCCCCGACCCGTTTTTGTTGGCCCCTGCCTCTTCGCATTTTTTGATTGCAAAATATGAAGCAATCTTGTGTATTTTTTCCTTTTTCTCCCCGTCCCGTCCCCGTTTTCCCGCTTCCCGTTCACCTCCCTTCTGAGGTGGCTCCAACCCAGGAGCTTCGCGCTATTTTAATGTATGAGCATACAGAATAAATAAATAAAGAGTTAAACGAATAAATAATGCATAAATGTCTGAACAAATAGATAAACAAATATGTAAACGATACCTAAATGAGTAAATAGTAAATGAATGAATCAGTAGTACAGAATGGCACCTTTTAATATTAAAAAAACGTTTGCTTGTTTTATTTCATTAATTTCGTAACCATTTACAATTCAGTAGTGCTAACAAAACAACTTAGAATACTTACAATTCTGTCTTCACTCTACATATCTCCAATTTGCCAAAACTCCAAGTAATTATTACAAAGGCGATATAAAATGCGGTAATAAACTCTGCAACTTTAGTTGTTGGAAAAGATGTCTCGACAAGAAAGTTAATTGTTACTTTTCCTTTTTATATATTAGATTTTAAAAAAATAGCGGGTGTACATAGTGTACTCTGATCGATTACGTTGTATTTTTTACAAACAACATACAATAATTTAAATCTGTTGTCCATGATTTCTCAAAGATCAACAATTTACGATAACTGAATTAAGGCAACATTCTTTGTTCTGTTTGCAAAGGCCACATTTGATTTGTTTTAAATTAGTAAAGTTTATATTCTTTACAAACGTAACAAGTTGTGATTTTCTTAATCCGGTTGCTTCAAAAATTTGATCATTTTAGATAAAATTCGAAAAAGTGTCCATTGTGGTAGTATTCTACAGAACCTGTACCTGTTAAGTCCGTGAATGAAATCCTAAAGTGCTACTGAGCAGTTCTTCCCTGTGGTACCGTTTATTATGCTGTACAAAGTGGTTCTAACGTTTGAGTCTGTGGATGAAATCCTTAAGTGTGACCATTCAGATGAAAGCTACTGAGCAGCACTTTCCCGTGGAGCTGTGTATTACACCGTACAAGGTGATTCTAACTTTTGAGTCTGTGGATGAAATCCTAAAGTGTGACCATTCAAATGAAAGCTACTGAGCAATACTTTCCTGTGGTGCTGTTTATTATGCTGTATAAAGTGATTCTAACTTTTGATTCTGTGGATGAAATCCTAAGGTGTGACCATTCAAATGAAAGCTACTGAGCAGTACTTTCCTGTGGTGCTGTTTATTATGCTGTATAAAGTGATTCTAACTTTTGATTCTGTGGATGAAATCCTAAGAGTGAGCAAAACTTGTTTGCAGACCGTTTTGACAAGGCTGTTCATTCTTTTGAGTCTTTAGATAAATTCCTCATAGAGAGTGACCACCTAAATGAAAGCTATTGTGAAGTAACTAACTGTGGTGCCACTTGTTTTCACTTACTGATGCTAAATGAAATTTTGGTCTTCATTTTCACTATGGATTTTGAGCACTTTTGGTTTATGATACTAAATTTGCTGCTGCTGATGTTGTTACTGCCGTCAATGCAGTCCATCGTCGACGACAGCACACTGAAAACATCTGCTGTCTTGTAACGATCAACTTTCTATTCTGTGTTCAAAAAATATCAAGTGAGGTTTTTCACGCGTATGGTTTGTAAAGCTGAGGCGAACACTTCACGTGAATAATTCTTTATCGCTGGCCAGCAGCTAATCACTAACATTATCCAGCAAGTCTCTCAGGCCATTGGTTGCTTACATTTTGTGATCCTGTAAAAGAAGGAAAAAGTGTCGTTTACTAAAGCCCTCTTGCAGTTAGCAAATTTGCGGTTTTATAGGCGGATCCTTGTGTCTGTCGGCAGTCTTTGATCTAAGCATTATCGTAAAGTATCGAAAACTTTATAAATTGAAAGATACTGGCACAATTAGTAAAACTAGTAAATATGAGAGGAGAATGTTGAAAATTGAAGGAGATATTTCTTTTTGAAAAAGGACTGGCTGAATGGCAAGAGTCGCCACTCAGCCATGCAAACGTCTGTAAATGTTGTAAATTTTGAAAGCATCATTTGAAACCGGTTCCATCATTTTTCTTTCAAACTTCGCATGTTCACTAAATGTTATATTCTCTTTCTAGTTCTAATCTTTGTTTGTTTATCGGATGACTTTCAATTTTCAAGATGTAAACAATGACGTCAGCAAGGATCCCCCTAATATTGAGCCAACAAAAAAGGACAATGATTTCAACGTTATTTCTCCTTAGCCTCACCGTGATTGACGGATAAAGGTTCTTCTGTAACTCTACACCAAACTGTTTCTCCCATGGCTCTTTAATAACTTTTACAAGGGAGGAGAGGGTGGGGACTGTCTCTGTCTTTAGTATCCATTGACTCTCGGCACATTCAGCTGGCGCATCCTGAAAACAGACCGAGAATGACGTCAGGGATGAAATTCTCAAGAAATTCTCAAGACGACTTTCCTTAAATGATCGAAGCACATTTTAAAAAGCCAAAGTGGAAAAGAACCTTAAATGTAGCCAGTCTGAAGCGCGGAAACACGCAGCTGGTGCCAAGCGCGGGAAAAAATGTAACGTCCGCCAGGCACGGGGAAATATGGAACCTGTCCCAAGTAAGTGAAAAACATGCAACCGGTGCCAAGCGCGGGGAATCAGGCAGCCAGTGCCAAGCGCGGGAAAACATGCAACCGATGACAAGCGCGGGAGAGAGGAAAAGAAAGAAGCGAGATGAAACCGTTTGACAGTCAATCAAAAAAAAACCCTACAATATGTCCGACGAGCGGTGACGTCTCACCTCGTCTGTTATGCTGATACCCATAAAACACGGATCATCTTCGTAGAAGTCCTACAACAAAAATAACATAATTCTAAGTTAACGCAGTAAAATGTTACGCAAACAAAGGGGAAAAAAATTAGAGGAAATCTCTGTATACATACCAAGCTAGTGACGTCCGTGATTTTGTGTCTTGCTAGGCACACGAACGCAGGTCCCTTGGGAGCCAGGGGCATCGGTGTGTATCGAGGGACGGGCCACTGGGGATTCTGTTTGACCACGGCAATGTGAGACCGCGATACAACCACACTGGCCGCTTCCAAACTCGAATCTGAAGAAAAACATGAAACATAAGAAAAACATCGTTAAGTGTTTACAATGTCTGCAAATTCAGGGCTTGGAGCTTTTTTAAGAGCACGGGGCTTGAAAGCATGCTGCTCAGGCTTTACGCGGGACTACGTGGTCTCACCTCTCCGCTGACTATCAACCAGGTAAGAACTTAGGTACGAAAATACTAGTTTGTGCTCAAAACATTGTCTCGGTTCAGATGATCGCGTCATTGGGCAGTGATGTTAAACCGCCACTCTTGTCTACTACATCTTCTCACAAAAATCTGTGAGGTGCAAAGGACTCCACATCGCACTTTCAAAGGAACAGAGGCTGACCTTTCCATATTTCACGATTAGGGTGGGTGGGTGAACTAACTGTAAAATTGGTATTCACATCACGTGGGACGCAAATCCTGTTTGCTTCTCGCGTCAATGCGAATCACGAACAGTGTCAAAGTCAATAACAAAACTGAACTAAACCTTCATATTCATTCGTCTGACAATTTTTTCAAGTTTGTGTTTTGTTAATTGCTGTACACTACAACAATCCGTAACAGCCCGCAGTGTATAACAATAAACCGGTGGCAAAATGATCAAAGGATGGGAAAAATAGCAACGCCTTGGAATTTCAATATAAAACGGACTGGAGGTCACTTACGAGGTTTTGATGTATCTGTGCAGCGATGGACCATGATAAACAGGACGATACTAGTATCCATATCTGGTATGCTTTCCCCTGCAAAGGCTGCTTCTTTTGCCAAGTCGTTCTGTATTAAGGAAACAAAATAGCCGTTTGGACTTGTAATTGTAGAGTTAGAGAGTGGTTTCCAATTGAAAGTCGTAAAACTGAAACAAAAGTTATCATTTAGGCAAATCTCAACAGCTGCAAACAACAAAGTGAACCAATGGCGCAACTCAAAGCCAGAAAGTGTAACAGGCAGCAATCGCAGGAAAAAAAAAGGCGCAAATTAGTAAATTGGTGCGACGGAAGTTAACAAAATCGAACCAAACCTGAATTAGTTTTTACCATCAGTGTATTCAGGCTTGGCGAGACACGATTGTTTTTATGTGAAATTTACTAACTTACTTTGCTTTGTTTACGTTATTAATTCCAGGGTCAACTATTGTTAAGGCAGACACGTGGAGTTGGTCCATGCTATACTTCAGTCCTTTACATCATCCGCCGCTATGACGGAATTTCGAGTATTCCTTCTGCGCTTTTCAAGAGTGGAAATCAGTTGCTCCAATTCTTATTAGAATCGACGACAACACAAACTTTCGTTTTCGTTAGACTGTCATCTTTTGCTTCCTATCACCTCTCGTGCACTATCAACGAGTTCGAAATTTCGTCAGTTCTCGTCTGCTCTAGTTCTCACTTGACACGGGATTAAGACGGACTCCTTGCTAACGCTGCACGCACGGAGTTGTTCTTTACTGTTCTGTGTAATACAGAAACCTCTCTAAGGTGGAAACGTGGAGTTAGTTCTGAGCATGTCCGTTTTCCGTTTCTGAGGTATATTTCTTGCACCGACCATGTAAGTTATCCATTTACCTCTGTGTTAAATCTGTAGTACTGGTCTCTGTCTTCAAACTGTTGTTCTTTAGACACGTGCTCCAGAGCTCCTGCATCCAATAGACGTTGTCCAATCTCTACAGCCTACGAAAACATGAAACAAATCTATCAAAAATCGACAGATAGATCAATAAGCCAGCCAGCCAGTCACTTAGTCAAAACGTCAGTCAGTCGGTCGGTCGGTCGGTCAGTCAGTCAGTCAGTCCGAAACTCGGTTAGTCAGTCAGTCAGTCAGTCAGTCAACCAGCTAGTCATTCAGTCAGTCGGTCGGTCGGTCACTGGAGAGTAAGTCCGTTGGTCAGTTGATTGGTCAGTCGGTCGGTCGGTCAATCAGCCAGTCAGTCAGTCAGTCAGTCAGTCAGTCAGTCAGTCAGTCAGTTGGTCAGTCAGTCAGTCAGTGGTAACTCGGTTAGTCAGTCAATCAGTCAGTCAACAGTCGGTTGTCGGGCAGTCAGTCAGAACATCGGTCAGTTTGTCCGTTTGTCGACCAGTAAACAACAACAGAAAAGAAAGCGAACGAACGAATGAACGATGACCAGCAATTGACAAAATGAAACTCTACCTCATCTCTATTTTCCACCTCTCCCACTTGAATCAGCCAATCAACAAACTCTCTGCCCACAAAGCAGCTTGAATAGCTTCTTAACAGACTCTGCATTCAGAAAAGAACAGCAGGAAATGAGAATGATCTCTTGGATCTAAACGAGCTCAGGGAGTTCCCGGTTTCTGAAATCTTTACCTCATTAAACAAGCAAACAAACTAGCACATGACTGGAAGAACAAACAAACAAACAAACAAACAATCTTTAAACAAATAGTGACTCAAACAAACTTAAAAAACAATCTTTGAGTATGCTTAGTGTCGGTCATCACCAACCTTGCGGTCCTTAATTAGAGGAGGATCAGTGAAATTCATGACCTGCTGATGGAGCCGCTCACCCTGAAAGAAACAAAAATAAATGAACAAATCAATCAATCAATCATCGATCGATCGATCGATCGATCGATCAATTAATCAATCAATCAATCAATCAATCAATCAATCAATCAATCAATCAATCAAGCAAGCAAGCAATCACTCACTCAATCAATCAATCAATCAATCAGTCAATTAATCAATCAATCAATCAATCAAGCAAGCAAGCAAGCAAGCAATCACTCAATCAAGCAATTAATCAATCGAACAATCAATCAAACAATCAATCAATCAATACTGAAATAAATAAACAAACAAATAAATAAACATCAGTCAGGAAACCGGATACATCACAGTTAAGGGGACCAGCAAATGGATGATTTGGTGTTTTGAATAAAGTGTAAATACGGAGGATCTCTCGCCTTAATTTTGTAAACGAGGTAGAGAACTAAATCTTTATGCAGACACAGCCGACCAAGAGTGAATATCAATAACTGATGTAAGAATAACTAAAACTGGCTTCTTACCATGCTACCTGGATCTTCCACTTGACTGCCTAAGACCTGAGACCTGGGGAAAACACAAGCTTTTTGTTATTGCTTTGATACACGGACTGACATGCAGCCAGTGACAAAGCGTGCGAAAACAGGCAACTCACGCCGAACACCGAAAAATTGAAGACGTATATTCTTGTGCTGACTTTTAAAACTAAACAACAACACTCATGAGCGTGGAACAAACAAACAAAAAACACTGAGCTACTAGGTGACTCGTAGTTAGCTAATACTCCCGCTCAGCTACAGTGACAAATGGTGCTGAGCGCGAGAGAACTTTAAATCAATGTGACTAACATATGATTACAGGGATTTTCGAAACCTCTGTCTTAGGTGGAGATTTTTGAAAACGGTGATTTATTGTTTGTTTGTGGAGGGCAAAAGCGGAGATAATGTGATGTAGTTTGACCCTCCGTCCACACGCAAACGATCGAAAAGCACGAAAACGATTATGTCACAACATTGGACAAATCACTACAAAGTAGCCTTTTTTATCGCTTTAGTGGTTTACGTGTGAACGGTAAAAACGGATGAAAACGTATACGTAAGGTGGCTCGAAAACGTTTTAAAACTAAAAAAGACAGGCAAGCCCCCCCTCCCCCCCCCAAAAAAAATGACGTGCTCTGCAAATATAACTCGCCTGATGTGCTCCAACGTTTGAGGATGAGGAGGACAGATGACAGCAGGTTTGCTGCCGGCCTTAAGTTTTGCTTGTTGCACAGCATCTGCAGAGCAGAAACATGTACGGAGAGTAAGGAAGCCATAAATAGAGGTGCTTTAATAAATTTATGATTGACCTAATTACAAAACCTTACTATCGAAATTTACAGCTGTACTGCCCAATCATAAAAACACAAATAACGCAGAGTATAAATAAGCAACTGGTGCCAAGGGCGGGAAAACATAAAACTGGTGCCAAGCGCGGCAAAACGTATAACCGGTGCCAAGCGCGGGAAATCATGCAATCGGTGCCAAGCGCGGGAAAACATGAAACCGGTGCCAAGCGCGGGAAACTATGTAACCGGTGCCAAGCGCGGGAAACATGTACCTCACACCGAGCACGGGGAATGCCCGTACAAGTCAAAGCCAAGTTTGGTGTGCTCTTGAATCCCGATTGGCTGAAAAATTCAAACGGAAAAGAAGGAAGAATACTTACCTATAAATAAGTCGAGGAATTTTTTACAACGGTCTCTGTCGCGAACAAGAAACTCATAACATCCTCCGGGACTTGAGAATTCCAGACGAAAACTCTACCAAGAAGAATGAATAACCATAAACAAGATAACATTCAAACGCCTAGCAGAGGAAGACATTAAAATCATCTGCACATACCTGCAAACCTGCAATTTGATTATATGTCAAATTTTACCGAAAAAACGAACAATAAAACCACCTTATAGCTAATTTAACTTTTAGGGCCTCCACAGACTAGACATTTAGTTGTCGACAACTATTTGTTATCGACAACTAATTCTGTCCGGTGCAAGCACTCCACACATTGGAGTGTTGGTTGTCGATAACTAAGTCAGGCCAGCGAGAGCTTGGGATCTAACGTTCACTACGCACGCTCATAACGCAGTACGTTTCCAAAATGGCGTGCGCAGTTACGATAATTGTCGACAACTAAACCAATCATTCCCACAAACGGGAAAAACGATCAAAAATGTAGTTGTCGACAAATAAGCAGTTTCCCTTTTCGATAAGGGAAACTGTCTAGTTGTCGACAACAAAAAATGTAGCGTTTAGTTGTCGACAACTCGTCTCACACACAACGTTTTTAGTTGTCGATAACATTTAGTTGTCGATAACAAATAGTTCTCAACAACTAGATGTCTAGTCTGCGGAAGCCCTTAGTTAAATTGAGCGCATGTTTGCACCAAAGCATTAATTTATAAAAAGGCATAGGCTACCCACACAACCGGTGCTTGGGCTATCACCACTTACCCCTGGACGGGAAGCTTGTCTATCACAAGGTTATCCCCCACCCCACCCCCAACACCCCCCCAGTAGTTTTTAGGTTTTCCTAACAGTTCACTGGCATTTATAGATATGGGTGGAGAGAGACAATGTGGAGTGAAGTTTCTTGTCTAAAGAAACACAACTTCATACAGAGACCACCCACGAAACACTGACCCTCCACTCGTCCGATCCAAAGTCCAACGCGCCTACCGCCAGCGTATCGCTCATCCACAATCCTAAAATTCTGGCAAAAGTTTAATACAGAAAATTTCCAGAAAATAATTTCCTCTATTACGGAAACCAACCAGTGATCCCAAAGGCGTATGCTGTAAAAGGGAATGGCCGCAGTAATGACAACACATACACAAAATGATCTAAAAAAAAAGGAAGTGAAATCCTCACCTGTCCACCGAGACCAGAGTCAATAAACTGTAAATCATCCAAAGCATGAGACACGAGCGGGGTCAGACATTCATCTGGAGTACCACTACAAACACAAACACAGACATATTTGAGCTCCAGCGCGTTATTTCCTTGGCCTTAACATCGATTAAGATAGAATTCTGAAACTGAAGACCCAACTTTTGGGAAAGGCCATTTCCGAATTTCTTTTAGTCTTTCTTTCAAGGCGAGGCAGGGTGCTCATCCTTTCATATGAAAATTTATTTTCATTTGCATGTAAACGAAGTCATTTTCATATGAAAGGATGAGCACCAGGCCTCGGTTTGAAAACGAGGGCACAGTGGCCCATTGACATGAGCTCCCCAAACACATTTCCACGCGGCAAGGGCTACCATCGCGCACATTCGCAAGTACTTGTCACTTGACTATCAATGAGTGGAAGGAAGGACTACAAGTACTCTAGAATTAACAAGCCCAAGAGGCTGCAACTTTCAGGTGGCAAATAAAAAGTGAGATTAACTCAGTTAAGACAAGAAACATCAAACAAGGTAAAAACGACCGCGAAATTCTTAAATGTCGATTTAATCCTCTAAAGGTTACCTTCCCGATTATCATCGGTATGCAGAAAGGAATTTAAGTCAAATACTTAACAAGAAAGTTTCGTACTACCGTGGTCAAAACTAAAACCACGTATGGATAAGAAAACATTGTTTTTGTTGGTTCGGAGTTTTTGTTACGGTATTGTCGTTTGCCCCATTGCTTTCGGTGGGAACGTTAATTTCGGGTGGGGGAGGGGGGAGGGAGGATGTTGTAGTTGGAAGTTGGTCACTTTCAGTAATTATTACCGTCGTTTACATCTAAATCCGCGGCTAACCGTTCCAACATTGTTCTACGTTCTTGGATGAACGGTGGTGTGATGCTAAGTGACGTTTAGTCACGCGTACAAGATTGTTGTACAACAAATGCTGTACATTGTTGGAACGTTTAGCCGCGGCTCAAATGTGGCCTCGCCACGAAATTACATGACCTAATTTGGTATCAAACACGGTATGCTTTATCACCAAACACTTCAAATGGCGAACTTTCGAACCCGCATCTATCGACCAAAAACGAGCCTCTTTGAGGAAGGGAAAAGGATTAAATTAACAGTTTACCTCAAACGTTGTATCAAACAACCAACATCGTGTAACGGCCCACCAATCTGGCGTTTGCTACCCAATTAGATCATGCTTTTTTCGTCACGTGGTCACTATTAGTAGGAAACGACAGTAGAAACGTCCTTTAAGTTACTTTTTACGCTATCATGTGACTGTACCTTCCTTTGAGAGAAAATCTGCAGAGATAGAACATGACATTGGAGGTAATCATCAGAGATGGAGTTTCCTCTGTGCTGCCATAGACAACAACTGGAGCCTATAAAAAAAAATAAATAAATAAAAAGCAACAACAATTTAGGGAGAAATTGGGTGAGTAATTTTAATTCACAAGCATGAATACTGAATTGTACAACATGAAGTTCAGTTACCAATAAGCCACAACGAAATGAACATGAAGTTTATGTGAACAGTTTTTGGACTCAAAATGCGAGCGATATTTTCAATCAGTTCCAAAACAGTGGAAAGGCAGTAAAAAGAACACATAAATTAAAAAGTACTTATGAGCAATTGATGGAAGAGCAAAGTTGGTGACTAAATACAGACAAGTGGCTGTATTGACAGGCTATGCATTCTGCCTAAAAACATTTAAGTTTTGACATGTTGTCAATTTCCCAAGCAGAGGACCATTGGGTAAGAAAATGTCATCAACGACAATTTGTCGAGGGGACCCGAAAAGGGCCGAATGCAATCTCTAAACGCCAATAAGAAAATTCCAAGAAGACAACAAACAAAAGTGGCATTGCGTTTAAAAATTCAAAACACAAAAATAGCCAAAGTTGATATGAAGCAATACTAGTGATTACTCCAAAAGATGTCCTATCCTAATTTAGAAAAAACAGTCCCTCACCTTCAGCAAGCAGCGGAACTCCTCATGGTTGCCCCACCGAAACAGCGACACCTCAAAATACAGCTTGAGCTTGTGATCACAACTTGAAAATTCATCCGCTGACAAGCGAAAGCTCAAAGCTACATTTTGTTGCATCAAAGTTGGAGTTGATGCCCGTGAACTTGAGCTGGAGGAGCTTCGTGAGTCCACGGAGCTTGTGCTCGGGCTGTTTCCGGAAAGCCGACCACTCAACCTGTTCATCAGGTTGCTGAAAAACATCTTTGGAGTTGGAGATCTGGACAAACCAGTCGTCAACACTGGTTGTTGTGAAGCATTCTCAGAGGATTTGGGCGTGTAAGTATTTGCATTGTGAGATATTTTTCTTTGTGTTGAAGAATAGCTCTGGTCAGAACGTTTTATTGCCGAGCCCACTTGTGGAGAGTCTTTTGATGCATTACTTCCGGAAACAGGAAGTGATTGACTCAAAAGCTCAGATGCCTTGTTATGATCATGTAACTTCCGGTCGGTATCACGCAACTTTCGCCCAGTGTCACGCAACTCTGGATCAGTGTGACGCAACTCCCGAACAGTGTCACGCAGTTTTAGGTCAGGCGGAGTTGATGCAAAGCCATTAAAAACATCTTCCGCTGACTTTCTTCTATTTGGAGACAAACCTGTTGAATTATCCACCTGTCTGTCTGATTGTGTTTCTGGTGATTTGCCAAGTGTCGACTCTTTTAGCGAATTGCTAAGTGCACTTGTTCTCACTTGAGTTGCCTGAATGGTCTTTTTTGTTAACGTATACTTTTCATTTTTGCTGGCTACTTTGAAGTTTCCAGAATTCTTGATTATGAATTTCTTCTGGTTGTTTTCAGTCTGAGAGACTGTTTTCTGGCCATTTTCTCTAGAAACATTGTCTGATGCAATTGAACACAAGTCCGGAACATTAGAAGGCTGATCCAGGGCTTCTTTCGTTTTAGGAATCACATCTGGACTCTTCTCTGTTCCAGGTACATTTCTCGCTTGCCTACACAATGTAAATTATTTGAACGTCAATAACACAAATCTTTTGTACTTTGATGAAGTGTTAAAAACTAGGAAACATTTTGCGCAACTCTTCTGTCTAGTGGGATACGACATACACATAGCCAACAAAAGAAAAACCTTGTCTATTTTCTGTTGTCGGAATTGTCAGGCCCGGCCAGGGTTTTGGGTATTCGGGCATCCAGAGTCTTTTTTTTTACTCAGGTATACGGTATTTTGTTGTCACAATACGGGTATAAATTAGTTCGTTTTTCCTGAATTTTAGGTATTTGGTATATAGACATGAATTTGTATAACTATATATAGGTATGTTTTCAGTTTCTACTGCTAGTTCTCATGAGTTCCGAAACAAAACAGCCAGGGATAGTTTTCGTCGCTGTTTGATCACTTCACCAGCCCTCACCAGAGGTCATTGAGAGGTCAAGGGGCTCTATATCTTCCCCAAGGCTCTTACGCGCCCATTTCGCATCATGTGACGAGCGAATCACATGAATAATCATGAACATGGCTGCCGGCGGTCACGCTGGTGAGCGCCTAGTCCCAGTTTCATGTTTTATTTATCATTGCCAACAGGCGAAACCATGCGAGAAGTGGTCGACGTACATCAAAATCGAGTTACAAAATAGATGACATGACAATCAAATGGTTGTTCAGAACACCCAGCCAAGACACAACAGATTTCATTAACTTTATAGACAATGTTTTCCTTGTCTCAATGGACGTCACATGTCCTTACACCAATATTCCACAAGAAAAAAAAAACTGAAAACACTGCAACCTCGTTCCCAGGGTTTCTCTTCTTCCCGTCCCCTGGAGCTTCAGAGGACGGGAACAAGAGAGACCCTGGGAACGAGGTTGAAAACACTGCCTGTCACAACATGGTTTCTACAGCAACATCAAATTTTATGAACAATGAGAAAACAAATTGTTACCACAAAATTTTTCGGAACAGTCACAAGCGTTCAAAGTCAGCGCCCCCCACAGGTGCCAGGTGCTTGGCTTCAAGATATCCAGTTTGTTTGTGAAACCCTGGTGATCCACAGAAGTTCTTCACCAGGCTTAAGCTTTTCTAGCGATCTTATAATTCACATTCAATAAGGAAACAGGAAATGAAATGAATATTTTCCAAGTAAATAATTTGGGGTTTTTTACTATTTTCTCATAACCGAAGTGGTGGATCTTAAAAAACTTTTTTCATCATCTTAAAACAACTTTTTTCAGCATTTTTAATGAGGAGCTTTAAATTCAAAAATGGCTGTGGTCTTAAATTAGCCTAATCATTTGATGACAACCAAGTGTCGGCAGTGTCGGAAACGAGACAAAGTTCCAACCAAATCAACTTTTAATTCTCCACAGACCTTCGCTTTACATGTAAGCTAACCGAACCCAGCCCAAACACTGAAAAAACCCTTTTAGAACAAAACTCATATTGACATGAAATGATTGACGTTAGGTAATTGCTCCGACAGAAAACCAATCAAACTCTGATCACTGATCACTTTGAATTCACGACTGTCCTTATCTTAGAGCAACACGCGCCAATATACTTGTCCTTTACATTGTTATTAACTTGAACCTAATACAAATCGCTGAAAATATACCTTGAATAACAAACGAGTAAATGTAAACAAACAATTCCAACTAAGTCCCGGGCTTTTTCCCAATGCGTTTCTTCCCCCCCCCCCCGCTTAAAAGGAAGGAGCCAAATCATTTGCATGCGCCTGTTGCTCTTCAACGCAAGTTTATACGAGCAAACTGCAGAATAATAGTTTTCCCCTGGTCTCGTGACATCGAGGCATTTACTATAAACCTTCAGGGTATTTCTTTTCCTTTCATTTGTCCTTTGAAGCAAAATGTTATTACTAGAACACGATTTACACTGCATTCAAAGATCAAAAGTCAGTATTTCCTAATTAACGTTACTGTTTCGCTACTGTGCAGTTGTCAAATTTTATCAGTAACAATTTTATTACCTTGATCCGCAACTGACGCAAATGATGTTCGAACACATGCCTTTAAACTTTGGAAAGTGTACAAAATTTCTCACAAGCCTGTTTTAGGAGATACCTACAAGACATCATTTTATTGAAACATATCTTCCAATACCCTTTAACCTGTTTTGAAACAAACTTGGCACTTAACAGACCCGAATTAAAAAGAGAACTGCAAAGTTCGTAGGCTGTTAAGAATCGGTGCAGAATGAAACTTTTATGTACACCAAATGACGGTTCAGTGTAGTTGTGATAGAAGGAAGCACGCCCAGTTCCTGACGTCTGGATCAACACTTTTTATTCCTTTGTATTATCATTAGCAACATTTCTTGTTGAAACTAGCTAAAAGTTTCTTTATTTTATTTTTCTTTCATTTCCCACATTACACTACTTCCTTAAACCTTAAGTTTGCGGCCATCTTAAACTTGTATTTTCAACGTAAACCAAAGTTACAACGACACAATGGTCTATTTCACTCGTTTTCATGAACGTTGGCTAGTTCCTGTGGAACTCTTCCAGCATGAACGTCATTGGTTCCTGTCGAACCCTTCCAGCAAAAGATTCGTTTGAATCGCTTTCGATAATTGGAACTTTGGAAAGCATACAACAATGGATTAAAAAACGAATTGGCATAGAGAAGAAATCGAACCGTTCTATGAGCAACGTACAACACTTTAAGGTTGTCAGCTACGCTAGTTCTCTATAGCAGTTAAGTAGATAAAGAATAACGAAAACGGCAGGGTACATACAATAAACAGCAGTGTAAGCGATACTAAGAGTTTAAAAACCTGCTTCTTTGAGCGCTGATCGCCCAGCGCTTCACTCCTTGGACCACTCGTTGGTGTAGGACAAATTGTGTTTGTGCTGAACAGTTCACGAAAGGTTTTAAAGTAACAAAAAGAAACCAGCATGCAAGGGATTATTCCAAAGAACACGCATTTATAAATTATAAAGCCCTTATGATAGAAATATTCTTCAAGACTCCATGGGCGTTTACATGGGTAAATTGATCGACGGTCAGGTTCCGCTATCGTATTTGTCATAAAGTCAGGAATGCAGGATAATACAGCGAATACCCACAGAAATGCAAACACACGAGGAACTCTTCGTTTCGCTAATATTATTTCAGTGTTGAAGGGCTTCACCAGAGCGAGATATCGCTCTACAGCAAGAGTGCAGACTGTTAAGGCACCAACGCTTATTGTAATTGGGACCAGTGTATTTCCCACAAAGAATTTGCAAAGAAAATCTCCCAGCGTTTTGTCAAGGCGCATTTTGTTCAGGGAGAATTCATACATTCCCGGGCAAAGCAACAGAGTCGTTAGATCTGCAACAGCCAAATTCATCAAGAGATAGTTGGTCGTCGTGTACCTGGAAGGTGTTTTTCGCACGATGGTGACTATCATGCAGTTGGCTGGAACACCGATGATGACGATAAATGAATACATCACGGCGAATGCTATATCTTGACCAGAAATATGACTGTTGTTGTAACCTGACGAGTTGTTTGATGCCATGGTAAAACATATTAAACTGCGGAACTGAGAATCACAACTATTTATGTTGTTTACTTTGGGTGGAGTTGACGTGTGTGGGTTTGCTTATCATTATTGTGACTAACAACGTCGAGCTAAATACAGTAATTTATGCTTTTAGTCACAAGCAGTTACTATTAAAACGTTTACAATGATGGAAAGTTGATCTTCGGTAGCAATTAGTCCAAAAAAATACAGATATTAGGAGAACGAAATCCACTAAGTTTCCACCTGTTCAGTATGTTGTTTTCCTTCAATATCAACTCTGCATTTATTTCTCCCGCCTTTCCGTTCATTTTGTATATTGTCAGGCAAGTTCTACAAAAGTTCTCTCAAAGATTTTTTTTGCTTTGGGTAAAATTAAAAGGTTGGTTTTAGACTTAATAAAGTCTTTGGGAAGTTACAACTTGCGCAGTTAACTGACTGTTGTAATGGGTTGAAGAGTCTTCCTGTTTACCTTGGTACGCTGTTTCGAGAAGATCACTTTACACCGGTCATACTAGCAATACATAATATGGGATTCTTCCAAAATTAAAAAAAAAAAAATTCTTAACGTTTTATGGCATGTTGTTGTTTATCGTTTATTATAACAATGTTGTTCTGATATTATTTCAGTGATACTCAAGAAAGATATAAATGTAAAATTTTCAAACACCATTATTTGGTCCTACACTTTTCTAAGGTTCTCGTTTCACGAGAAATTCCTGTTATTTGGGTTTGTACTAAGTGCTTTACTACATGAAAAATGTACATGAAGAAGACAAAAACTACAGTAGAATATATTTGTCGCTCAGTGAGTCGACCATTTTATACTTTTGTCTAATTATGTTTCTTCGTGTCTGTAGACAAATGGTTCAATTTATTCCAAATGGCAACTTTCATCACGCATTTCTTAAGTCATTCGCATTCGGATCTAAGTAGCTTTATAAGAAAATAAAAATAACAATGGTCATCTACGTTCATGAAGAGTGGAAACGAGTTCTACTTTTTGTACCCTTTCAACCGCCAACGAACTCTATTTCTTTTTCTTCACTGTTATACAAAGCACGCCCATCTTTCTGACGTCTGGATCAACGCTTTTTATTCATTTGTATTATCATTAGCAACATTTCTTGTTGAAACTGTCTAAAAGTTTCTTTATTTTATTTTTTCTTTCATTTCCCTTATTAAACTACCTCCTTAAACCTTGAGTTTGCGGCCATTTTAAACTTATATTTTCAACGTAAAGCTAAGTTACAACGACACAATGGTCTATTTCACTCGTTTTCATGAACGTTGGCTAGTTCCTGTCGAACTCTTGCACAATGAACGTCGTTGGTTCCTGTCGAACTCTTGCAGCAAAAGATTCCTTTTAATCGCTTTCGATAATTGGAACTTTGGAAAGCATACAACAATGGATTAAAAAACGAATTGGCATAGAGAAGAAATCGAACCGTTCTATGAGCAACGAACAACACTTCAAGGTTGTCAGCTACGCTAGTTTCGTCTATAGCAGTTAAGTAGATAAAGAATAACGAAAACGGCAGAGTGCATACAATAAACAGCAGTGTAAGCGATATTAAGAGCTTAAAAAACTGTTTCTTTGAGCGCTGATCGCTCAGGGCTTTACTGCTTGGACCACTCGTTGGTGTAGGACAACTTGTGTTAGTGCGGAACAGGTCACGAAAGGTTTTAAAGTAACAAAAGCAAACTAGCATGCAAGGAATTATTCCAAAGAACACGCATTTATAAATTATAAAGCCCTTATGATAGAAATATTCTTCAAGACTCCATGGGCGTTTACATGGGTAAATTGATCGACGGTCAGGCTCTATCGTATTTGTCATAAAGTCAGGAATGCAGGATAATACAGCGAATACCCACAGAAATGCAACCACATGAGGAACTCTTCGTTTCGCTAATATTATTTCAGTGTTGAAGGGCTTCACCAGAGCGAGATATCGCTCTGTTAAGGCACCAACGTTTATTGTAATTGGGACCAGTGCATTTCCCACAAAGAATTTGCAAAGAAAATCTCCCAGCGTTTTGTCAAGGCGCATTTTGTTCAGGGAGAATTCATACATTCCCGGGCAAAGCAACAGAGTCGTTAGATCTGCAACAGCCAAATTCATCAAGAGATAGTTGGTCGTCGTGTGCCTGGAAGGTGTTTGTCGCACGATGGTGATTATCATGCAGTTGGCTGGAACACCGATGATGACGATAAATGAATACATCACGGCGAATGCTATATCTTGA
Organism: Siderastrea radians; assembly: GCA_964017195.1. NCBI lineage: Eukaryota > Metazoa > Cnidaria > Anthozoa > Scleractinia > Rhizangiidae > Siderastrea > Siderastrea radians. The sequence continues at coordinate 41,956,756 of OZ024893.1, read as the reverse complement.
CCAGAAATATGACTGTTGTTGTAACCTGACGAATTGTTTGATGCCATGGTAAAACATATTAAACTGCGGAACTGAGAATCACAACTGTTTATGTTTTTTACTTCGGGTGGAGTTGACGTGCGTGGGTTTGCTTATCATTATTGTGACTAACAACGTCGAGCTAAATACGTGTAATTTATGCTTTTAGTCACAAGCAGTTACTATTAAAACGTTCACAATGATGGAAAGTTGATCTTCGGTAGCAATTAGTCCAAAAAAAATACAGATATTAGGAGAACGAAATCCACTAAGTTTCCATCTGTTCAGTATGTTGTTTTCCTTCAATATCAACTCTGCATTTATTTCTCCCGCCTTTCCGTTCATTTTGTGTATTGTCAGGCAAGTTCTACAGAAGTTCTGTCAAGGCCTTTTTCTGCTTTGGGTAAAATTAAAAGGTTGGTTTTAGACTTTATAAAGTCTTTGGAAAGTTACAACTTGCGCAGTTAACTGACAGCTGTAATGGGTTGAAGAGTCTTCCTGTTTACCTTGGTACGCTGTTTCGAGAAAATCACTTTACACTGGTCATGCTAGCCATACATAATATGGGATTCTTCCAAAATTAAAAAAAAAATCTTAACGTTTTATGGCATGTTGTTGTTTATCGTTTATTATAACAATGTTGTTCTGATATTATTTCAGTGATACTCAAGAAAGATATAAATGTAAAATTTTCAAACACTATTATTTGGTCCTACACTTTTCTAAGGTTCTCGTTTCACGAGAAATTCCTGTTATTTGGGTTTGTACTAAGTGCTTTACTACATGAAAAATGTACACGAAGACAAAAACTACAGTAGAATATATTTGTCGCTTAGTGAGTCGACCATTTTATACTTTTGTATAATTATGTTTCTTCGTGTCTGTAGACAGTTGGTTCAATTTATTCCAAATGGCAACTTTCATCACGCATTTCTTAAGTCATTCGCATTCGGATCTAAGTAGCTTTATAAGAAAATAGAAATAACAATGGTCATCTACGTTCATGAAGAGTGGAAACGAGTTCTACTTTTTGTACCCTTTCAACCGCCAACGAACTCTATTTCTTTTTCTTCACTGTTATACAAAGCACGCCCATCTTTCTGACGTCTGGATCAACACTTTTTATTCATTTGTATTATCATTAGCAACATTTCTTGTTGAAACTGTCTAAAAGTTTCTTTATTCTATTTTTTCTTTCATTTCCCTTATTAAACTACTTCCTTAAACCTTGCGTTTGCGGCCATTTTAAACTTATATTTTCAACGTAAAGCTAAGTTACAACGGCACAATTACACGGGCCCGCTGTATTTGGCCTCAGCTGTTGCGGTGTCCCTGCCTACCCCCTTCTTTAGTTTAGTTACGTTGAATGTTTTGTTTTCTTTGGCGAAGCTAATAAAATAAAATAAAAATAAAATAAAATATTTCACTCGTTTTCATGAACGTTGGCTAGTTCCTGTCCAACTCTTGCACAATGAACGTCGTCGAACGTCTTTATAAAGTCTTTGGAAAGTTACAACTTGCGCAGTTAACTGACAAATGAAATGGGTTGAAAAGTCTTCCTGTTTAACTTGGTACGCTGTTTCGAGAAAATCACTTTACACCGGTCATACTAGCAATACATAATATGGGATTCTTCCAAAATTTAAAAAAAAAATTTCTTAACGTTTTATGGCATGTTGTTGTTTATCGTTTATTATAATAATGTTGTTCTGATATTATTTCAGTGATACTCAAGAAAGATATAAATGTAAAATTTTCAAACACTATTATTTGGTCCTACACTTTTCTAAGGTTCTCGTTTCACGAGAAATTCCTGTTATTTGGGTTTGTACTAAGTGCTTTACTACATGAAAAATGTACATGAAGACAAAAACTACAGTAGAATATATTTGTCCCTTAGTGAGTCGACCATTTTATACTTTTGTATAATTATGTTTTTTTCGTGTCTGTAGACAGATGGTTCAATTTATTCCAAATGGCAACTTTCATCACGCATTTCTTAAGTCATTCGCATTCGGATCTAAGTAGCTTTATAAGAAAATAAAAATAACAATGGTCATCTACGTTCATGAAGAGTGGAAACGAGTTCTACTTTTTGTACCCTTTCAACCGCTAACGAACTCTATTTCTTTTTCTTCACTGTTATACAAAGCCTGCCCATCTCTCTGACGTCTGGATCAACGCTTTTTATTCATTTGTATTATCATTAGCAACATTTTTTGTTGAAACTGGCTAAAAGTTTCTTTATTTTATTTTTTCTTTCATTTCCCTTATTAAACTACTTCCTTAAACCTTGCGTTTGCGGCCATTTGAAACTTATATTTTCAACGTAAAGCTAAGTTACAACGACACAATGGTCTCTTTCACTCGTTTTCATGAACGTTGGCTAGTTCCTGTCGAACTCTTGCACAATGAACGTCGTTGGTTCCTGTCGAACTCTTGCAACAAAAGATTCCTTTTAATCGCTTTCGATAATTGGAACTTTGGAAAGCATACAACAATGGATTAAAAAACGAATTGGCATAGAGAAGAAATCGAACCGTTCTATGAGCAACGTACAACACTTCAAGGTTGTCAGCTACGCTAGTCTTGTCTATAGCAGTTAAGTGGATAAAGAATAACGAAAACGGCAGGGCACATACAATAAACAGCAGTGTAAGCGATATTAAGAGCTTAAAAGCCTGTTTCTTTGAGCGCTCATCGCTCAGGGCTTTACTGCTTGGACCACTCGTTGGTGTAGGGCAACTTGTGTTAGTGCTGAACAGTTCACGAAAGGTTTTAAAGTAACAAAAGGAAACCAACATGCAAGGAATTATTCCAAAGAACACGCATTTATAAATTATAAAGCCCTTATGATAGAAATATTCTTCAAGACTCCATGGGCGTTTACATGGGTAAATTGATCGACGGTCAGGCTCTATCGTATTTGTCATAAAGTCAGGAATGCAGGATAATACAGCGAATACCCACAGAAATGCAACCACATGAGGAACTCTTCGTTTCGCTAATATTATTTCAGTGTTGAAGGGCTTCACCAGAGCGAGATATCGCTCTACGGCAAGAGTGCAGACTGTTAAGGCACCAACGCTTATTGTAATTGGGACCAGTGCATTTCCCACAAAGAATTTGCAAAGAAAATCTCCCAGCGTTTTGTCAAGACGCATTTTGTTCAGGGAGAAGTCATACATTCCCGGGCAAAGCAACAGAGTCGTTAGATCTGCAACAGCCAAATTCATCAAGAGATAGTTGGTCGTCGTGTGCCTGGAAGGTGTTTTTCGCACGATGGTGATTATCATGCAGTTGGCTGGAACACCGATGATGACGATAAATGAATACATCACGGCGAATGCTATATCTTGACCAGAAGTATGACTGTTGTTGTAAACTGACGAATTGTTTGATGCCATGGTAAAACATATTAAACTGCGGAACTGAGAATCACAACTATTTATGTTTTTTACTTCGGGTGGAGTTGACGTGCGTGGGTTTGCTTAGCATTATTGTGACAACGTCGAGCTAAATAATTCATGCTTTTAGTTGCAAACAGTTAGTATTAAAACGTTCAGAATGATAGAAAGTTGATCTTCGGTGGCAATTAGTCCACTAAGTTTTCACCTGTTCAGTATCTTGCTTTCTTCCAATATCAACTCTGTACTTATTTATCCCACCTTTTCGTTCATTTTGTGTATTGTCATGCAAGTTCTACAGAAGTTCTCTCAAAGAATTTTTCTGCTTTGGATAAAATCAAAAGGTTGGTTTTAAACTTTTTAAAGTCATTGGAAAGTTGCAACTTGCACAATGAACTAACAGTTTTAGTGGTCGAAACGTCTTCCTGTTTAACTTAATACGCTGTTCCGAGGTAATCACTTTACATCGGCCATACTAGCCATATATAATATGAGATTCTTCCAAAAGAAAAAACATCTTTTCTTAACGCTTTATGGCATGTTGTTGTTTATCGATTAACAATGTTGTTCTGATATTATTTCAGTGATACTGAAGAAAGATATGAACGTAAAATTTTCACAGTATTATTTGGTCCTACACTTTTCCATGGTTCTCGTTATGTAACAGAAATTTCTGTTATGTGGGTCGGTACTAACTGCTTTCCTACATGAAAACTGTACGTGAAAAAGGCAAAAACTACAGTAGAATATATCTGTCGCTTAGTGAGAAGACTGTTTTATACTGTCTAATTATGTTTCTTCGTCTCTGTAGACAGATGGTTCAATTTATTCCAAATGGCAACTGTTCATCACGCATTTCTTAAGTCATTCGCATTCGTATCTAAGTAGCTTTAAATGAAGAGTGGAAACGAGTTCTACTTTTTGTATCCTTTCAGCTTCCAATGAAGTCTATTTCTATTTCTTCACTGTTATACAGTGGACGTCAGGAGTCATGGTGGGCGTTTTGCAACGATTGTGACAATCGCAAAAACTAGGAAAACAGCGATTGTCATTTCTACAATCATTACTGATGAAATTTGTACCTTCCCTAACAACGTTCGGTCAAAAACGACACAAATATATCTTAATCTACTAACGTGATATTTAGGCTTCGTGAGATTTTGAAGCACATTTAGTAAACAGGACGCTTTAGTCATCAATGCGACATGTCTGATTTTAAAATTTGCACGAACACCCGGAACTTCTTAATAATACTTCTTATCATACCTGGTGAGAACACTTCTCTTTACTACTTACAGATAAGATAAGCAATGGTACAACTAAAAGCAGATTAAAAATCAAAACAAAACAAAAACAAAACAAAAACAAAACAAAAACATACCCTTTGTCGTCTGTGAGCAAAACATTGCTTTGAGAATAATCCGCATTGCCTGTCTGCACTGGTTCTTGTGTTGGAAGGTCATCAGCCGCTTCAAAATATGACGACGAAGAGGAAGATGATGACATTTTAACAAGAGCTGTGACAGACATATCACCATTTAGTGTCTTGATAGAGCTTGAATTCAGCTTAGCGGCCCCCACATGCTCCCTCATGTAGTCTTCTATGCTGCGAAGAGGTAGAACTGGTTTTTCCTGTCCTGGTGACGACACTAGCACTGTCATGGAGCTGCCACAGTCGGGACAGAGAAGATCATCTGAGTTTGCCGGCCTTGTAAACTCAGCGGAGCACTTCAAGCACTGAAGTAATGCAAACAAAGCAAAGAGAGTTATCATCTGGTTGACTGCCTTCAGTCAGAAAATGTTGTTCTAACTTTTGAATCTGTGAATGAAATCCTAAAGTGTGACATTCAAATGCAAGCTACTGAGCAGTACTTTCCTGTGGTGCTGTTGATTGTGCTGAACAAGAAGGTTCCAACTTTTGAGTCCATAAAAAATTCTTACGTTTAATCAAATAAATGAAAGCTACTGTAGCAATAATTTCTCTTGCAACCTCTCATTTTACTGTACAAGGTGGCTGTAAGTTTTGAGTATGTGGATAAAATCCTAAAGAGTGACCACTTAAAGGAACTATGTCACGGTATTTTCATTCACTTTTCTCATCTGACAAAATTATTTTCTCATTTAAGGAAACCTCACAATAATAGTTTCCTTAGGTAGAAAATCACCAAAGAAGTATACTAAACCAAAGCTAAATAAGGATGGTTACGACTGAGAAAGACTAAGATGGATTACGAATGACAAACTTGAAAAAACCTGCCCATTTTTTCAAGATGCGTTATCCGTGACGTAGCTCCTTTAATGAGTAGTTATGTACTGTCCTGATGAATTGTTACAATGTACACTGTATGCTGTACAAGGTAGTTTTCACTTGAATCTGTGGTTCATTTACAAAACTGTGACCATTTATAAATAAAACCTGTTTAGCAGTGCTTTCCTTTGGTACTGTTTACATTACATTACATTGAATGCTTCTGAGGGGTACTTTTATGCAGCGTTCTTTATCACGCTGTGCTTTCGTATCTGTGAATGAACTCCTTAAGTGTGACTACTCAAATAATAGATATTTAAAAGACGATTTCCGCTCAACGTTGGAGCAAGAAGTGCAAAAATAAAGTTACCAAAAAATACTCACAGCATGGTAACACTTTGAATACAGTTCAGAAGAAGTTATCAATACTTAAGCTCCCAAGGTGACCCCGCGAGAGAAAATTGATTTTGAAGTTATCCATATTTTATTTAAAATAGACGCTTCATGTCAGTTCAAAACAAAATGGCACCCGTTTTTAGCATATTTTTACGAGGTTTGACATACTTGAATACTTGAGAATTTTACCGCCCGGTTACTTGAAGAAGTGAATTAAAGTGAGATGTTTCAAATAGTATTCAAAATGTTACCGTGCTATGAGCAGTATTTTATTAATTAATTTTTGCAGTTATTGCTCGAACGTTGAGCGGAATCCGCCTTGCAGTACTCTCCCGTGATGATGTCTGTTTTTTCCCATTTTATTTCTACCAAGACAAAAAGTGGAAATACGATAAAAAAATTTGTACACACGATTTTGTATCTTGACCTCAGATAAACACTAATCCCCACCTGGAGACGATCCGCAGCAGGTTGTTTGATTTGTTTATTTTCAGTTACATATGGCTTCAGAGTCTCTGCAAATTGCTGCAGTAATAAAAACAAAATCAGCCAATACTGTGCTTTTCTGGTTGACCCTTTAAGCCCTAACAGTGACGGTAATGAAATTTCTCTTTACATCATTACTACTTGTTTAAACATTCAAGTGATGAGAATAAAGAAAGTGATCACCAAGGGTAAGACGTCTTGATATCTAGACAAATTCTCCTTACTAGTTCCATAAGAAATGTATGGAGAACAGTAAGGAGAATATACAATTGCATATCAGGGCTTAAGGGGTCATTAATATAGACAGCAATACAAACACATGCATGTGTTTACTTTGGTCAGTAATAATTCATCACCATCTGTACTTATATGCGCTAAGAGACCTCCAGTAAGGGTTCACAATTAAGTAAATACAGGTGAATTTTAAAAGAAAGGAAGACAAACCTTGGCTTTTGGATTCCAGATCGAATTGGCATTTAGAAATATCAAGGCTCTCGTGGAGCGAGGAAAAACAGAACATGCAGACACTAATGATGCATCAATAAGCGCTAACCCGATGGCGTCTCAGGTTTATATCTTGAACCCGAGCCGCAGTAGACTGCGAGTAGTCTCTAATTTTGGCGATAGCGATCGTGGGGTGGGCGAAAATACACACACGCGCACGCGAAATTTCGAGGGCGACGCGGAGCTCCCCTCATTTTTGGCGCCCTCCTCGCGTCGCGTTCGAAATTTCGCGCGCGCCCCACGATCGCTATCGCCACAATTAGAAACTACTCGCAGTCTAGAGCGGCAAAAGTGCGAAGCAAGCACTGTTACTGCTGTGTCAATCCTGCCTCCGTAAATGCCATTAAAATCCTGTCAAACAAACTCTCACCATAGCATCCTCGTGGCTTTCCATGACATAATCGCGGCTTTGTCGCTCTGGATTGTAGTAATCAAACTTAAGATGAATGACTGTATGATCATCTCCAGTCTTGTCCACAAACACTTCCTGTAAACAGCTTGTTTCCAACTGGGAAATCACCTGAAAACAGCAACACAAAATAACCAGAAATATATTTGCTACGCCCGCAGCTAGTAAAGAATTCTTTGAAAGACTTAAAAAGACTAAGAAATCCTAAACTTTAAGTCCAGGTCAAACGAAAACGATAGTTGCAGATTGTTGACCAGAAGTTCAAACTGTTGTCCTCTTTTTACCTCAGAGTTCAAAGCACTCTGGGCGATTCTCGCACGCTTTCCACTAAGAGTTTGAAACTGCTCAAGATATCCAAAAGTACGTACGTATAAACTCCGGCTCTCACTTGGCCTCAAAAACACACGCACTCCTACACATTCTCAAAGAAACTGAACTCTTGTCGGGTCTGTCCATTTCATGAGTTCGAGTTCGAGTTTCGAGTCCGAGTTTCGAGTTAAAATATCGAGTTACTACACTTGGTCAGCGATAATGCAACATAACAACACGTGCTTTGGTCTTCAATCTAAAATGGCGGAAAGCCGCGGAAAAATTTATCTTCACTTGGAAGTAAATTTACATAGCAATACCTTGTCGTTTGGTATTTATTTTCTGTTATTTAGTCTCGAGAACGGTCTTGCTTCTAACAAGGCCAATATTTGTGAGCAGTCCTTTTATTTAGGTCAGCGAGATCGGCGAAAAAGACCATGGGAATCTTCCATGTGTTCCTCGGTGAATTGTTCCTGAATAATAAACAAATTTCCTCTAATGCTTTCAGCGGCTATTGCACTGGGTTTCACTGCTTTATTTCTGTCTTTTGCTAGCTAGGACTTGCGCGGATGTAGTGAAAGTCAAGCCGCAGATAGTGGTTTTAAGCGATTCAGATGAAGACAATCATGAAGGCGGTGATGCGCCATGTCGCCCAGTACAGCAAGACATATTCAGAGTGCACAGTACAGCAAATGATGCCACAGTTGGATTTTTAATTTTCTCGTGTATGGATTCCGCTGTAATGAATTGCAAAGGATAGAGGAGCAACTTGGGTTTCTTTTCCTTCCACTGTTAATTTTCACACGACCCCGCGTGCAAGCTTTACGTTCTGTACTTTTATTGTGTACAAATATAGGTCATTATTATTACTGCCGTACATGTCGCCGTACATATCTTTAAGCCCAATGACTTTCCTCTGAACCGTGCTGTTTACAAGGTCCATGTGTTATTTTACCTTCAAAACATTTGTACTTTTCACAGCGAATATTTATAATTTGTACTGTACTCATGATCCGCGACACTTTTATACTTTCTCTCTTCCCCTTCCATTAGAACATCCAATCTAAGCTCTCTTGTTCGATGTCTCTCGCTTGTTTTGCCGCGACGTTAAGCTTGCTCAAATTGGAACGAAGCGTGACCGAAATAAAATCTGACTGGATGCCTACACTGTACGTCGTCTATTGTCATACGCCCTCGGGACATTTTAATCGAAAATGAAACTTAAAACCCACCGAAAGCTACAATTATATTCTTAATAATAATAATAATAATAATAATAATAATAATAATAATAATAATAATAATAATAATAATAATAATAATAACAATAATAAGTTAGAAATTAAAAAAAAGAAATCGGAATTTTGACTCTTACTCGAAATTCTAAGTCGAACTCGAAACTCTAACTCGAACTCGTAAGTTTAATACACTCACTATTGTCAACTTTGAGTGGACTCTTGTTCTATGAGGCCCAGGCTTTGTGTTGTCTGAAAAGGTTGCAGTCAACGCAACATAGACTGAGGAAAGGCTCTATACTCTCAGGGTGCCCTGAATCCACCCAGTCATACGAGTAGGTACGTGGTACGTGTAGTCAAAATTAGTTACACACAAGCCACTGAAGGCCCATACGGCCGGAGTTTATCCCCGGTTTCTGTAGCGTGAAGCAACTGAGAGTATTGCCCCCCCCCCCCACCCCCCAGTCTCGAAAGCCCCGAAAGTTTTCGGCCTTGAAAAGCCATTCATAAAAATATGAACCACTCATTGTAAAAAACTGTTATTCCAGCTTGTATTTAAGGTAAGAAATACTTAACTTATGACAAAGTTTCATGCTTAGAAACTTCTTTGTTTACACAGATACAGTGTGAATTATCGTGCTCGAAATCGACCTGAAAAGTTTCGGGACTTTTGAGAAACGCATGCCTGGATGGACGGACAATGTAGAATAAAGTTTCTTATCTCCAGAAACAGCACAATGACAGGGACCAGGTTTCGAACCACTAACTTTCAGACCTGAATTCCAACGTGCTAACTACTACCACTACACCACCAGCCCCTCCCCCCAACAGTTGAACAAGTACTTAGGGCAAACGGTTAGGGAAACCTTATAGAAGGTTGGGGGTAACCCTGTGATCAACTAGCGTTCCATCCAGGGGAGAGTAGCCACTTCATACTGTGCTATCAAAGATGAGTGAAACCTTGACAAGTACGTTTACTCACCTTTCCAGTGAAGTTCTTCTCCACAACAAAGTCATCCTTGACTGTCACAAACAACGGCACTGCTGTTCCGTCATCATCCTCGGGTGTGGCCAACAGAGTTACCAGAAAATGCTGAGCCTCAGAAAAATCTTTTCGGAAAAACACGTTAAGTATTCAATAGACATTTATAAGTTGAGTGGGAGCACTGTGGTTGAGCTTTCGTTGGTTCAAGTCCTGCAGTGCATTTCTCGAAAAGCCGTTTGGTAAAAATATGGACCTCTCATTCTACAAATGTTTAATGGACATCAGAAATGTTTAACTTACAGCACAGTGTGAGTTCGGAATAGTGCCCAAAATCGGCCCAAAAAGTTTCGGGGCTTTCAAAAAAAGCACACCTGTGCTTATCCTTATGCTGTGTTTTAGCGAAGAAACAATGCTTGACATTCGTCTGCTTCAAGCAGACGAATATTATTGCCGGGCTGCCTGTTGCGAGACTGGTTGAATCAATACTCTCCATTTTTTCTTTTGTTTGCATATTAACTTGCCCAAGCCATCTGGTTTTCGCTCAGCCAACATAGCACTCGACGCAGTTCTGGTTTCACAGGACATCCAGTGTTAGCACTCTCCGTAAACTTCCAGTTTGCCCCTATGTAATTAATGTTATGCCAGATCTGTACGTTTCAAAGGCATGCTACTTCAGTTGTGGGATTTTTTTTTGTGGCCTAAATTGAATACGTGCGTGATGGCCCAATTGAAACGCTTTCTTGTACACATTACCGCTGAGCCGTCACATAAACCTCATAAAATGCTGGGGCTAAATTACACTCCAAAGGGCAACCATCCCATGCAGTTGGGTGTTCTGAGTAATGCTTACTGCACATGTATGCTAAGAGTCCAGAGTTGAGTTCTGGTCTGATTGAGAAAGAAAATTACAACTAACATTTGCTTTTTACTGTCAGCTTACCCTCATCTGAAATTATGCTGATACTACTTGTACGACTGGTAATTTCCGTCTTATCTTCTGTGAAACTTGGTACAGACTCTGTGCGAACAACACTTGGTGCTGTGAAGTAACACATGCATGTATTAGATATATTAAACCTCTAATTAAACAATAGAGTTCTTCTGTCAAAGGCACTATCGTGTGACAGGTTGCCCGAGGAGATTTAATGTTCACAACAAATATCAGCTCGAGAACGTGGTTCGAGGGCTTATCTGAAGTATGAACATCGAATTTCCGAGGGAACCTACCACACATAGGGCCTGAGACAGAAGTATTCTACTGTTTTATTGTACAACGCTAAATTTTGAGCGAAAATTGACAAAACGGGCACTAAGCGCTGATAGGCGCCCGCTGAGAAGACACTATCGCGTCACGTGATCGATTTCGACCAATGGGAGCATGCCAAAGTTTAGTGATGTACTATAATCCTCAATAGTTTATACTCCTCCAAACCCAAAGAATTAACTGACCTTGATCCAATCCAGATTCAGCAGAAACAGACGGATTAACATCAGCTTCATCTGGTACCACTTGAGAAATGGACGGTAACCACCCTAGCAAGAAAATTACATGTAAAGCAGTAAATCAAAGGAAAACATCTCCTTTATGACTGAGTCTCAACAGTTGGTTTTCTCAGTCCATCAAAAAGCCATCATTTGACCAACCCATTAGCTTTAAAATCTTCCTTACGGAAAACCTGAGTACATGTAAATTGGTGTTCCTTGGAACATATGCTGGGAAAGTCAACATACCGATACCGAAACATGTCAAATATCTAAGAAAATTGAATACTAGTGAATGACAGAGTTCAGTAAATAGCATCTTCATTATTTTATGCAAGAAAAGAGAGGACGAGAAGCGGGAGATCCCTAGGTTGTAGGAAGCAGCAGCAATAGAAAAAAATCTCAACAATTTCGTGTCACGACAAGTGGGAAAAAGATGTGGGAAGTAGGAAAGAAGGGGTACGGGGAGCGAGGACTGGGAAAAAGGGGTATGAGAGGCGGAAATGCCGACTTTCCTCGCCATAAATTAGTGCTTGAAACACGGTAAATTCGAAATTGCATCTTTATATAGTTTTCTTGAGTGGCAGACATCGACAAAACAGGTAAGGTAACGCAACTCGAACAGCTTTTTGTTCAAAACTTTTTCAAAAACATTATTGCGTGATTAGCGCGCACACAAAAACACCACAACAAAAACAAACTGTTGAAACACATGAAAAAAATGCTTTAATCCTCGTCTTACCTTTTTAGCTTTTCGACAGTTGAATATCGCTTTCCTTTACCTTTCAAACTAAAATGTTATTTACAGTTCTGGGCGCTCTTTGAAGAGAAAATTTGACTTTTGTGTTTTAAACGGGAGGAGCCTAACAAAAACGGCGCGAAATTTTCAACCAATCACTGCTTCGCTTTAAACACGTCAATACTTAGTTATGGTGACGTCTCAAAAGAAACTGAAAGAAACTGAGAATCGTGATACTCACTTAATTATCATATATGATGACTGTAGTATGTACCTTTTTTCACGCATAAACAATACCGACACTTAGTCTACTGGCTGCACTGATTCATACACGGTACCTTCTCCACCCAACTGTCTTAGTTTCTTAAGCTGTTCCACATCATCAGCGTGTTCCAGTAACTGTTCTGTTGGTGCTGAGTAAATACAAACCATGTTAGAATGATAATCAGTTCTGCATTTCACTTAGTAAGTCAGCAACTCAAAATATGCGACAGTGTGTCAATAATTATTGATCCTTGGTCTTTAGGTTACCTGATGAGTGTGTGCTTGACGATTTAAAATGCACTGTACACCGTACTTGTATTGTTTTAATTCTGATACACTCACTTGTAATGAGCTTGCCTCCAACCTCACCGTGTCAATTTCACTCGCACTCTCAGAATATTTGCGAGTACTTTTTTACGCGCGTGTTCTGCGCGTGTAAAATTGCGTGCAATTTGGCTTCCTTACACGCATGAAATGCACATGTAATGCTACAATACCCGTGGCAGGTACTGTACAATAACAAGGGTCCAGGGGCCCGTTTCTCGAGACTCCCGATAACTTTTCGGGCCCGAAAACTATTTTAGGTGCATAATATTCTCAAATAGTTATACAATTGTTATTGATTTTGAAAGCTAAATTTTAATCTTAAAAATTTCGTGAAGCATATGGCTAACTTTGCGCCAATAATTACCATCAGCTGACAAATAAATGATCTCGAAAAAAACACTTAACGGGCCCAAAAAGTTATTGGGACTTTCGAGAAACGTACCCCTCGAGAAAAGGGCCCCCCAGGGGTCCGTTTCTCGAAAGTACCGGGTAACTTTTCGGGCCCGGAGCCGATATTTTAAAATCAAAATTTATAGAATGGTGATTTAGCTTTTAGCCCGCAAACCAGCTCGACTTGTTTCGCCAAGACACATTTTAGGGCTTAGCTTTAAAAACCTACAAAATTTTGAATCTTTACGGTAAACTTCGTGGTCATAAAATGGCTTTCCGGGTCCGAAAAGTTACCGGGATTTTCGAGAAACGGGGTCCCAGGCCTCGAAATCCATCCATGCAGGGGGATAAACAGAAGGATAAAATCAGGTGAATTATTTGAGTAGAATTACAGCCACCCCGTTTTCACATTTAAGATGGTAAAAAAAAAAGCAGATGTTAGCAAGTACAGATGAAAACGCTGCCTTACTTGCACATGACGTAGTTGTCAGCTGGTCTTCTGAGGGAGTCGCTTCACTCTCTTCATCAAAATCAATCTCTCTTGCCACCAGTTGTTTGCCCTTCTTACCTTTTCGCTACAAAAACAGTTTCACAGTGTCATTACTTTAGCTTGTACATAGTAAGACTGCTTTTATAGAAGAGCTCCAAATTTCAAGTGAATGGGTTGGCACAAGTGACGTACAAGTGAAAGTTAAGGCTGGTTTCCATGTGATCGCTACCATCATTGCGATCGCTAAGAAAAACATTCAGCGATTGTTGCGATCACGTGGAAACCACTTTTTAGCGATCATAGCAATCACAGCAATTACATGGAAACCAGCCTATATGGAAACTGCTTAGCGGTCAAAGTCGCAATGACCGCTCAACATTTTTGGTAGCGAACGTAGTGATCATATGGAAACCAGCTCTTACAATAAAAATATTTAAAAATAAAATACTCCAAAGTTATCAGGTTTCACGTGGGACAATAGAATTTTCCTTTTAGGTTGAATGATCCAGTTGTACTTTATATTCCTTGTATGATTGTAGTGCAAATAATGTGATTTTGATGTACGACACTGAAACTCGAGAATAAGAAAAGGGATTTCCTAGCAAGAACCAAAAGTTTTAGGAAAAAATGTATCCTAAGTGTCTTTTCAGATGTAACATTTGCATTGTCAGCCAAAGCCTGGAAGTGTTCTGACCAGCACATTCTTTCTTGGGCACAAAAAGGCAAGGTTTTTTTCAGGGAAAAGACCAAAGTTACTTAGGGAGTTCGTCTCGCAGCCCTTCAACTGAAGTTTATGTGAACACAGAATAAAAGAATAGACTAAGGAACTTGGACAAATTTCATATACTGATGACAGACACAATTTGTTTATTGTGACTGATTTTGTTACCTTATGTTTTCTTGGCTTCCTGGGTGTTACATCTGATTCTTCTTGAGACTCTGAAGACTCCATTAAATCTTCTGCTACTTGTCTGACTGCTCTGACGCGGGGGTGAGGTACAGATGTTTCAGGAATGTATGTTAACATGGACACTGGATGCACATTTCTTCCAAGAAGCTAAGAGAAGAAAACAGCAGCATCAGCACTGTAACTTTCAAACCTCCCTGCCATACTTTCCCTGTGGGTCAAAGCACAAATCATGGTTTTTCTTTCTAGCTGTAACTTACAATTTGCTCTTCTGCATCCAGAGGTTTACCATCAATTTGTATCTGTCAAAAAAGAGACCACAGAATACAGTCAGACCTCGATTTCCCACAGTTTTTGAGTACACATACCTAAACTTTTCACAGTGGTCCTGTATTCTTCCTTAACATTTATAGGTCACAGTTCAAACAACTTTGAGCGGAAACATATTAATTCTGAAACATATTTTTAAAATTTCATCAAGTTTAACAAACTAAGAAAATAATACAGTGACTGTATTACTTTCTTTCTGTTGATGGAGGCTGACATAGGTACTGGGACTTCCATTAGCACAGAATCTAGCCATTTCTAAATTTTCTTTTTTTTTCCTTACACTGTTTAATGTTACTAACTCGTAGTAAATGTTAACAACTTGTTTCAGATTTTCAAATTAATTATTGGTAATGAGAATCCATATGAAACATGCTGGGTTGCATTTGATAAAATATCACTTAATGGTCAGTCGTTGGAAGACTGTTACTAACAATCCTGGGGGGGGGGGGGGGCACTCCCTCATTTGGCCTAAATAGGTATGTGCTGCCCAGCAGGGTATGGTTTTCAGGGTCTTGCGTCTTAAACAGGTTATACAATTTCACTATTTAGCATCTTGAACAGACCGTCTTTCTGGACCGGAAGCCTTGAATAGGGCATAAACCTTTGCGGTGCATGCTCTACATGTGGCACCAACAGTTTTTTTAAAACCTAATTCTTTGATGTCATTTATAAAAAATACTTTCTGAAATAATTTTTTCTGTTTACAAAGAAAGGTCTCTTGTCCTAAACAGGGTAGCGAAATGAACGGATTTGGTCTTAAACAGGGTCAGGGTTTGAAGGCCTTGGAGGTACACCCCCACCCAAACTCCCCTTAAGTGCCCCCCCCCCCACCCATACCAGTCAACTACAAATAACTATATTCTTAACCATGGAATTCCATTGACTTACAGGTTCCACACGTGGTACAGGATACAAACAAGCAATTGTGGCACGGCGGTAGTAAGGACAGAAAACAACAGGATTTCCTTCAAGGTTTAACTGTGAAGGAAACAAAATCACTCTCTTTTTTTCAAGGCATTGTTATGGAGAAACATAAAATTGTAAAAATTGTAATTTCTACAGCCAAAACCTGCCTTACAACTGATAATGCAACCACCATTTCTTGGCATGACGGTTAGCTTATGCAATGTGCACCTGCTACTTGTTGTGATGGAGGTGGGGGGGGGGGTGTTAGGTGATGCAGCTCTCTGGGGGGGTGGTCTGATAGCAAGCTATACCAGAAAAATGTTTAATGAAGATGGTAAGTAAAGCACTTCCGGTATTCACAACTTCTTACGAAGGGAGGGGTCCAAACTCTTTAACCTTCTCCCCCCAATTATTACCTGGATGTTGCAAAGGTAGAGCAAAAAATAATGTCTGTATGGGTTAGGACAAATATTGGATTAGGTTTAGCCACAGTGTAACATTGAATTGGCATCTTAGCAAAATGTGTGGCCCAAGAAAATATCCATACCCCTCCCATCCCCACCACTCTGGAAATTCCACTTTTAATTAGCTTCTCCTTTTTTATGTTAAGACTGACGTTTGAGAGACCCTCCCCCTTGAAATTGCCTATGACCTTACATGGGGGAGGTCTGGGCATCACACAATATGTGATCTCTTGGTAAAAACGCACACTAGTGGATATCCGTTGCTTGCCATTCATCAGCCATTCAAGAACAGGAGAAGACCATTTGAATGGCTGCTACCATCTGTTGCAAAAATCTTCAGCCGTTCAAATGGCTCAATACAAATATTCAGCCATTAAAGTTCCTACATTGTGCTTTAGTTATTTCACCCATGCTTGGATGTGTTTAATTCGGGGGCTTTCCATTCAACAATAATTTACAAAATGTCACTTACCGATATCAGGTCATGTAAATAAGCCAGAGGGGTTAATTCTGATAAACAAGCTATACAGTTGAAAGACAGATCAAGGAAACGTAATCTGTTGAAAACCTGAATACCTAAATGTGACAATCAAAATACTATGATTAGAAGACCTGAACATTGATGATGGTTAACAAATTTCTGGACAAACAGCAGATCTGTGAAGAGGGTCAGTCAGATTTTGTTACAGTTAACCATATCCATACAGACACTGTCATACATGTAGCTAACACAGAATGTAGACTTGAGTGCTGGTATAACAATGTAAGCTTGTTGCCATTAAAACCAGCAAATTAACTGCACCTTTTACCAGAAAATGTTCAAAAACTTAATTTCAATCGGCAGTGTGGTCTATTTGCACAAACATAGTTTTCACATGTGTTCCTTTATCGTAATTGTGTAGAAAAATCTTGAAGAGATAGAACTACTTTTCGAGGCAACTGTACTTTTGCGCATATTTATGACATCCTTTCAGCTTCAGGTAGCAAACAAACTCACACGAAATAAACATGTCCTATTCTACGAGTTTTCACACGTGTTAAATAATGAATCATTCAACATGTATTCACAAGGAAAATGACTACGTTCTAGAATGTTCCATATTCACACTATAACAATGCGAGTTCATTAACAATCGAGAAAGAAAAGACATAATCTCGTATTACAACACATACAGAGAGGGTGTATTAATTTCCTTCCAACAAAAACTTTCAAACTCACAATTTCTAGGCACAACTTCTCTGTTTTTTGTCTTTGTTTGTGCTTTTTTTGTTGTTGTTGAAAGCCTGGTTACTAAACTTCAAATGTTCGTAGCCATAACATGCTTGTTGACATTTTAAATTTCACTGGAAGTTGACATCTCTGTGATCAGCAAAGGAACGCCAGTAATATAAGTACTCTACAGCTAGCGAGATATCATGCATGTTTAATATTCTAAACTTACACACAGAACATACAATTTTACAATGAGCTGAATCGACCACTTTAAAAGAGCAGGAGACTGAAAACAGGTTGTTGAAATCAATTGATTGACGGAAACTACATGATTGTTTGCTATCTTGTGAAGTACCTCTAAAAAGCTACTCCTGTCAAGCTTGGAACTAACCCAGTGAATGGCTCTTATCACAATTAGCAGAATTTATAAGTATGCTTAGGGGGGCAAGATTTTTTTAATGAGGCATTAGAATGCATAAAAAATTATTTAGGAAACTCACAGTTCACTGACTTTTCATCCAAAACTCCTCAAATTTGCCACGTCTGCACAAATCGCATATGCTCTTCGATGGAATACTTCTTTAATTTGTGACTTACTGATTTTATTTGCAATATTATTTTTTAATCGGTCCCTGCCTGTACATGTACATGTACTTGTTTTTAACCTTTTAAGCCCAAAAGTGATCAGTATCAAATTTCTCCTTTTAATAATAATGCTTAATTATTCAGAGAGGTAATGAGAATTGAGGACATAATCAACAAAGATGAATTCTTTCCAAGTTCTAACAACTTCCCCCCCACTACTGATATAATAATTCTATTGGGATAAGAAAGGAGAATTTGTAGTTTGATATTGGGAATGAGAGGCACATGACCAACACAATGAGAGTTCAAGTGCAGGCAAGCAAAATCATATTAAATACAATGTTATCCACAAACCTTTCAATTCATGCAGGTTGTTGTTTCTGAGAATGAGTGTGGTCAGCTGGAATCTGATCACTCCTGCTTGTGCCAGCACTGCAGGGATGCAGTCCATGTGGTTAAATCCCAGGTTAAGATGCTGAACTCCGGACAAATACTGTAACATAGCACATCAGAAAGAAGCTTAAGCCCTTGTGTATGCCCTGAGGCAATATTGTGTAGCAAGTTGAGTTGAGTAATTAGTTCAGGATCAGAGATACCTGTACGTACAGCTCACAGTCACGTCGTTTCTTGCAAGATCTCATTATCACATCATAGGATAACTGTAGAAGTTACTCTTAACCAATGGATATCAAGTATCTCAAGAATCATTGGAATGACAAATTTAGAACAAATAACACACTCAGAGGAGTGGGATATGACATTTTCCATACTTCCTGCTGCCTGTAACCATTACACCTGCAATAATTTAATATTACCCTTCTAGTGCTAATAAATTTAAAAAAGAAATCCTCTGGGATAGTCCTTTTAAACAGAAAAACTAGCCAGAAAATTGGTCTCTTATTCATCAAAGCATGAAAAAAGATTCACCAAAATGAGAGCAATTGAGTTTCTAGCAAGATCAGAGTTTCATCTGAAATGCAGCTCATCAGATGAGTTGATTTCCTTATGAATAATGGACTCCTGGCTGCAATACCTGATACTTGGAAAAGATTTCAAATCTTGAACGAAAACCTAATTGATGTTGTTGGTAGTAATGACCTTATGTTATATACTCTGGCTAACATCACACCCATCCCCTCTGTATAGTCAATGTCCATGTACCTATTGACCCTTTCAGCCCTAACAGTGACGAAAATGAAATTTCTCTTTACATTATCATTACTTGTTCAAACATTTCAGTGATGAGAATAAAGGAAGTGATCACCAAGGCTAAGCTGTCTTAGACAAATTCTCCTTACTAGTTCCATAAGAAATGTATGGAGAACAGTAAGGAGAATATGCATTTTTATAACAGGGCTTAAAGGGTTCATAATGACAATAACGCCCACCTGTAAAGAAGGTGAGTCATCACCCTCAGCACTGTGGATGTTGTTATGACTCAAGTTTAACACTCTCAATTTTGGCAACAGTTTCTAAACAAGAAATAAACATTTACTGTTGATAGAAAACAGCAAGTTAAGTACATTCATTTCACTACATTCATTTCTTATAAGCAGTTTCTTTCAGTTGATGATAAACATTTTGTAACACAACTCAGCAATAAAAATGAAGCTCTCTGAGGTTATTTTCAAGTTAAATAAAGTGAATAACAATTAGCACATATATACCTACTGTTTCAAAGATGAGAATGTTAAATGTTAAGACAATAAAAAGTGACATTTGAATTAAAATTCTCCAAAGATACAAGTTAAGGACCTACAAAATATATCAAAATACAATTAAAAGAAAAAGGGAAAAAAGGAATTCAAAATATTACTTAACAATCACATAACAAACCAGAGAATCGTCCAGTTGCTCAATTCCATTGTAACTAAAATCTACATTTTCCAGGTGCGGCCAAGCAAATGGAGCATTCAACTGATCTCCACCACAGTGAACAAAGACTTCCTGCAAATATAGTTAAGGTAATTTTGTTTTTTGGTATAATTTTATGCCTAAATGTTAGTATTTAACCAAAGGATAAGGATGAAGTTTGCATAGCATGAAGCAACTGAGAGTATTGCTACTCCCCCCTGGACGGGATGCTAGTCCATCACAGGGTTACCACCGGCAGTATGTCGCGTCGCTGGTACCCATTTATACACCTGGGTGGAGATCGAGAGACAATGTGGGGCAAAGTATCTTGTCTAAGGAAACAACACGATGGCAGGGACTGGGCGTTGAACCGCAGACCTTCAGATCTGAAGTTCAGCGCGCTAACCACTACACCACCACGCCCTCAGCATTTACACTGTAACCAAGTGACTGACAATTACGAAGTCAAACTGAAAACTGAGTGGTACTCTTGATCTATTGATCCATCACCTGGGAAAACGGGGAGGCAACATGGAGAAAAGGGGACAAAAAGGGGAAAATTTGTTGTCAGAGTTAGAGAGGGAACATTACTTTTATACCCTGAGGTCTTGCTTATTATGGCTTATTTAATGATTGGCAGATGGTGACAGCCAGAGACATAACAGCTGAAGTAGCCAAAGACATTACATGTACAACAAAATATGATTGAGAAGTACTTACATTGAGGGAGATCAGGGATCTTTTGCATATCAGAGTCTTAAGCTGAGGTCGTAAACCTTGAAAGCCTCGAATTAAACCAACTGGAACTTTCTTAATCTGTTTCAGTTCAGCAAATCAAGATAATAGTTATACTCTGTTGGATACAGTGGGCATGACTCATGTACATACAAGTACAAGACATGTATAAACCACATGGAATAGTATTCCACAGCGGCAAGAAAAACATGAAATAAACACTCCAATAGAGGGATCACACAGCCATAGTTACGTAACCTTGTAGTTGACCTTTTGGCTTCAAAACAACAGTGATTACAGGTGGATTTTAAATTTCTGTAACATGAAGCACCAGGAGAAGTCGACTGGCTCAAACCCCCCCACCAACTCCTCTTTCTGCTTGTCCAGGACAATCTCTCTGTCCTGCTGTTCCTGCTGGCAAGTACAACTTTTTCTATCCACAAACTTGTTGGACAAGGTATCTGCCAAGTGAAAAGCTATGAACAAACTAAAGACTACATTTGGCAGCTGAGCAAGAAAGATAGCAATGCAAGTAAGTAAAAAAAGACAGTGCGCAGGCAAGAGGGTGGGGGGGGGGGGGGTAGGAACATGGTGAATTTCGTATACTAATGTTTTTTATTGAAATGTTACCCCTTAGTAGAATTGTAACAAATGAAGCCCCTTCTCATCTCAAATTTACAGTACTGTAAGCCAATACTGGTAGATAACTCTACATGTCAAAAACTTGTACACCCATGGTTTTCCATGGACTTTCAGCAGGGGCTACCACAAACTGCACTTTTACCTCCAATACTTGAAGGGCTCTGAAACAAGAGATGTTGATGAGTCCATCAAAATGGGAGCAGGCTCCTTGCACCAGCTGGTGAAAAAACAATGACAATGATTTGCAGTTAGAATCTTAATTTATACTAAATTTACAGATCAAGAGGGTAACTATTAATATTAACTTGCAATCTAGATATCATAATATTTATTAAAATACATATTATTCCTCAATCTAAGCCATTCTCAATCACATTACCAAAATATAAATCCTGTTGTAAACCTCAGAATGAAAATCCTTTCTCTTGGTTGATGTTCTTACTTATTATTTTTAAATTGGCTATTCTGAACTTCTGTCATTTTCAAAACAATTTTTGGTTTGGTTTCCCTTATACCTACGGGTCCACTGTATCTGGTATGGTACATGTATGTTGAACTTGAAACATTCAAACTATTATTAATCTTAATTTGGGAATTAAAACTACACACTCCAGGTCACTGCATCTTCACCTGGCCATGTCATTAAAAAAAACTCGTTTTAATTTACATTAGGCAAACTTCTGCACTAGAGTCTGTCGACCAGAAACAAGTCTGTTATAAATAGTGACAAGACTTCCAGTGGATATTATTAATTAATTTATTATTTATTATTTATTTAGGACTAACTATAGTAAGCAATGGTTAAGCACAAAATTTTTTTTTACTTTATACAACAAAATGCCCTTTTTCCAAGTTATTTATTAAACTACCAAAAGTCACACACAAGCAACTGACTCTTTTGTGATCTGTTGCCAAGATGCAACTAAAGGCAAGAAATTATGACAAACCCCTGACATACATGTTACAAAGGGAGACAGCTGAACTTGAACATGTACACAAAGTGTCTTACGACTGCAGTAAATGCATAAATTTTTATAAGTCGGTAAAGTAAGATCGTTTGGGTGAGTGTACATGTAGTCCTGAGAAGGACTGTTTGTCATGACATTCCTTCTCAAGACTACACTCAATCAGATGATCATGCTTCACTGACTTATGATTCATATGACTTCTGGGTTTAAACTACTTACGGTATTACATAAATATTTGTCTCTTCGACCAATTAAATAGTCTGTTACAAGAAATCATCTAATTAATGGATGTGTTGACCAATGACAGGAGGTTTGAATGCAACCAGTTTGAATTGTGTGCCATAGACTGTTGATTCTACAGGTAACTTATGGGTTCAACTCAGTTTGCATTACCATGTTTCTAAGTTTTTTCACCAAAAGAATTCTGACTTACCCTCAGAGAAGGTGTTTGTCTGAGGAAATCAAGAAGAAAGGTTATAGCTTCCTTGTCTCTGTAAGATACTCCTCTTTGCTGCTTATTTTGTCCTTCACTTGCCCCTTGCTGTCCTGCACAAGAAAATTAAAAGGAGATTTGGATCATTCCACATTTCTGGGAAACCCCACCTAACTCAACATTTTCTTACTTTTTATTACTTAGAGCAAAATGTTGGGTTAGGGGAGGGGTAGGTGGGGTTTCCCAGAAATGTGGAATGATCTCATTATTCTAAGAATACCTCATAATCTGTACGTGTAACCTAAGACAGGCACTATCTGGACCAGCACCAACTGTCTGTCTTAGAGATGTGATTGTCGTGAAGAAAGATAAATTACAGTGAAATGACTGAATCAGTTAGTACAACAGGAACCAACTTAAAGTGTCCATTTTTAAGAGGTACTGTGACCTTAAGAGGAACTTATAGACTGGGCTGAGGTGTCCACTAAGAGAGAATTGATTGTTTACCCATTTGCAGACATCAATGTACTGTTTTGTCCTGTTTTGCATTTACCTTTTTTAGACCATAATAATCATAATTATTTGGGAAAAAAAGACTATACTAACCCTAATTCAGAGCAAAACACCTCAGTTTAATCCATATCCTATATGTCACACCATGGGCACTGTAGTTCAAGCATCCTCTCGAAATGTTATTAATTACTGTTCTAGGTAGCATAAAAGGGCTGAGACATGGCAGGCAAAGGAGAGTAGGGGTTAGGCGACTCAGTGAAATCCAGAACGAAGTACATCACCAAGAATTGAATGTAGGTGGCAAAATCGTCAGCGCTGAGCTATCTTTAGTTACAGCTTTTATGGTGAGAACCTCCAACCCCTGGGGACTTCAACTCACATTTCTAAGTACCTACAACATTGAGTTTACCTGAACTGATGATTTCAAAACAGTGGTTTAGGAAAACAAGTGATGTGGCTGTCAAGCAAAGTTGGCTTTCCTGTCGTAAAATTGGATCTCCTACAAACACAAAAATTATTAGTAATAACAAGACAAAATATTTTGAAACTAAAGGCTCATTTCCTGTGAATACGACACAAATATGATTACGGGAGTGTCCAGGTCACCAGCACAAACTCGTTCTTTATTGATCAGATTTTTTTGCAGGACGGTATCACTCCTGATACTTGTCCCCCAGAGGATTAAATAATTTGTCAAGTTCAGGACAGGACCAGGGAATGTGGTGGGTGCTTGTACATGTAGCTGACTCTGTGACCAGCCATTTAATGATGATGATGATGTTGATGATAATGATGATGATGATGACGATGATGACGATGATGACGACAATGACAATGACGATAATTGTGATACTGGTGGTAGTGGCGGCATTGTGTGGTTCCAGAAAATATCCATTCCTCCCCAACGGATGATTTTTTGCTTTGAACGCTCCCACCCCTCCAGAGATTCCAAATTAGCATCATACTTTCCTTCAAAAATTTTGAGAGAATTTCCAATGGCCAACCATGGGGTGGGTATGGATAATTGACGGAACCATACATTGACGATGATGACATTGATGATGATGATGATGATGATGATGATGATGACATAACCCAATATCTACATGCACTTTTCTTTCAATATTTGTTTGGTGGAGATGTCAACTCAATATCTCCATTATCTTTAATGCTGACAAAGATTGCGAAGAAAACATACACGCAACCTACCATTATGATGAGTTTGAGTCTCCCTGGGGAGCCAAAGTGTTATCAATCAAGATTTCATTAACTTAACACATTGACCCCTAGAGCACCCGTAACCGCCCTAGTTTAACAGCACCCCTTGTACCACTTGTGATGTCATCCGTTTTAATGGTCCTAGACAACTTTGACAACTAACTTGTGCAGGGAGATAAGATCTTTCAATCCATACCCAGATGAGCGCGATTTAGTGAAACAGACCAGAGAAGGACGCAAAAAACCGTGTAACTTTGACCAGAAAATTCCAATGAAAATCTTGTTCCACTACCCACTTGTACTTCCTTCACAAAAAATTCACGATCCTCGAACTTTTTGCAAAGCCTTTTCCCACCGAAAGCAAGCCTAGTAAATGCCCAACAAAAGAAAAAGAAAACGGGGAAAGAAAAGCAAAAGAAGCAGAGAGGAAAAAACGCAAAAGTAAAAATGTAAAAGACGAGGGTGCAGCGAAAGTTTCTCGAAAAAAAAACGCGCATGCCCGAACTTTGAAAGCTGTAATTTGCCTTCAGGAACGAAAGCTAGTCTAGTGCTCGACTTGTAAACAAGGTTTTGCACAGTTTTGATTCTTTTTGGCTAGACAGCGACCTAAAAATGGCTTGACTTGCTTCAAAAGCCATTTTTTGGCAAAATTTCCAGGAGTCAATGGGTTAACCCATTGACACCTGAAGCGCCCGAAACCGCCCGTGCGTGACAACCCCTGAATTCCCTGAAGCGCCCGAAACCGCCCCGGTAAAACCATGTGTTTGAAAAAGCCTCTACCCTCCCCTCCTTAAGGATTTTGGTTCCCCTATTGTTCTATTGTTAAAGGGGACAAATAAACCAATCAGAATATGTCTTTTGCGCATATTTTTGGAGCTCTTTCGGGGTACTAGAAAGACTTTTTTCGTCCCTCGATTTGCGATGAAGAAATATGGCGCAGCATGTTGTTTACGCACGGAGAGGTAGTGCAATTTACGGTTCTTTTTCGCTCTATACGGGAAAAAAAACCTCTCTGAGTCTCAAAATGAAAGGCAAAAATTTTGCTTTAGATCAGTTAATGTTTAGGATGCTTTGAAGTGGATAGTTTTCTAGTACAAAGCGATGAAAAGTTTAGCCGATTCGACAAGAGTTGAAGACCGCGTGGAGTCAAATTTTGCGAGCAGAAATCAAGACTTGTGAATCTTTCCTTTGAACAATTAGACCAGGTAATGAACCTCTTTCAGTGTAAATTTTATTTCCTATGATGTGCTGTTTAACTCACTGGTTCAGCAAACTATTAAATTTAACCATCAGATCAGAAATGACTGTGCTTCTTGCGCTGTATTTTTTGTGTACGAATCGAAAGCAGACGCGCTTATTTCTGTTGCGCCATCTGTGTTTTAAAGCATGCTTTCCCTCTTCGATTCGTGACTTTTTTCTCCATTTTGCATAAAATTTTCTTTTCTGAAGATTCTTTTTATTTCTACAAGCATATTTGTTCCATTCTCACAACGAAAATAGATCTAAACATGCCAACAGTTATTTGCATAAGCTTCCATTTTGACCCTGAAACCTGATCCTTTTGTGGCAGTGATCGTCTCAAATTTTTCTTCGTTTCATGTTAAAATTTCGCTGCTATAGAAATAAATGAAAAATGGCCTTCTTTGTAATGTCAAATGAATGGAATCTGTTTAAAAATTTTATGGAATTATGCTGCGATTCCCGGTGGGAGTATTTGAACGGTAAAGGAACAGCATAGGAATACGTGTCTCTGAGCACGTGCTTGCTTTTTGTACCAAGCACATGCATTGCTGAGCGTTTTGCAGATTTTCTACTAAGTTAAACTTCGCTATTTTCCCTTTGGTGTTGAAAAAGTGGTTGTACTAAAAGTTGTGATGAATAATAATTGTGCAATATATCGGGAATGGACACGGCTTTTCTCATGAGAATGACAACTGCAAAGTTTACTGTCTTTGCGATTTTGACTGCAAATGGCGCGCGGTTGAAAAAATTCCTTAAATCTTGTTTTGGAGGTAAATTTGACAATATATTTTCGAATCTGACAAATCCTTGTAATTAAAAAATAACTCACTAACTATCCATGGGGAAATAAAACGTAACAACAAAAGCTGAGAATTTGACTTTATCTACTGCGCATTGTGTTAATTTTTTCAAGTCGTTTATTTCGACTGAATGCTGAAAAATGTTCAGGAAATTGGGGGTGGTCGCGCGTAAATTTCCTCAGGAGTCAATGGGTTAAGCAAAGTACCCAGGCAATTTTTTAGTGAAATCCACTTTTGAGCCTAAAACAACCAAATCTTCCCATAAAATGGCAAATCCGGTGAAAAGGACGGAAAAAGACGATTTTCAGTGTTTTTGATTAACACATTGACCCCTAAAGTGCCCGTAACCGCCCTTGTTTAACAATGCCCCTTGTACCACTTGTGACGTCATCAGTTTTAACGGTCCTAGACAACTTTGACAACTAACTTGTGCAGGGAGATGAGATCTTTCAATCCATACCCTGATGAGCGCGATTAGCAAAACAGACCAGAGAAAGACGCAAAAAACCATGTAACTTTGACCAGAAAATTCCAATGAAAATCTTGTCCCACTACCCACTTGTACTTCCTTCACAAAAAATTCACGATCCTCGAACTTTTTGCAAAACCTTTTCCTACCGAAAGCAAGCTTAGTAAATGCCCAACAAAAGAAAAAGAAATCAGGGAAAGAAAAGCAAAAGAAGCAGAGAGGAGAGAACGCAAAAGGTAGAAGACCAGGGGGCAGCAAAACTTTCTCGAAAAAAAACACGCATGCCCGAACTTCGAAAGCTGTAATTTGCCTTCAGGAACAAAAGCTAGTCTAGTGCTCGACTTGTAAACAAGGTTTTGCACAGTTTCAATTCTTTTTGGCTAGACAGCGACCTAAAAATGGCTTGACTTGCTTCAAAAGCCATTTTTTGGCAAAATTTCCAGGAGTCAATGGGTTAAGTTACATAAAATTTTTCACTCTTTTCTTGCTAGTGGACATGTCCAAAATAATAGAACATTTACTATCACTCTATAATCATGCAAACAATTGTATTCTTTCTGTCGCCATAAAAGCAATAAGAACTTGTGAAAGAAGTAAAAAGTTTTAAAAAGTTGACTTGTCATACAGTAATCACATGACAGCCGGCATGTCACGGGTTTTACTACGTTTAATCACCTCGTGTCATTCTAGCGATCAGGCCAAAAAATACTCTCAAATTTTATCACGAGGAGACGCAAGGCTTAATATGGTAGCAGTAGGAGGGCCTCCTTCTACCTCACAAGAAAATAACGTGAAAGTTTTGAAAAATACAAACCTTTCTGAAATATTATTCACAACAAACTTGAAAAGGTTTGCGCCACGGAAATTATGAGGCTATAAACTCGTCCGTTAACCTACCGTGTGATTGCAGCAGGGTTGAAAGCTTAACAAGCAGCTCGTGTCCTCCATGGTACTGCATCTCAGATAAATCATTAGAGTTTCATTTTAAGTATCAAATCTTGCGCGATAACCACGGTCAAAACGGTAAAAACAAACTATTCTCTTTCCAGTTGCCGCCATCTTCCCCTCCACGGATTGAAAACGAGGCCCTTGGTCACGAGGACAGTCTAAGCAGGCATACATGACGCGCGGATATCGGGAAAATTTTAGAAGGTCACAGAAATCGCAAGAACTGCTTTGTGGTCTTCAAAATGTCGAAGGCTGTAAAGAAACTCGTCGAAGAAACTAAAGAACAAGGCTATACAGAGATAGATCTCTGTGACAGGGGCTTGTCGACTATAGCGGACATCCCTGGATTGAGTAAGTGTGGGGACGATTCTTGAAAACAGAAAAATGGCATGTTTTTGTTGTCGTCTTTTTCAACAGCTTTGCCCGCGCCGGCCAGACCTGTCAGAAGCATATATATGTACAATTTGGCCTTTTCCTTCACTTTCTACTGTTATTTTTTTTCAGCCCAGCTGAGAAATTTGGTGCGACTTACTCTGAGTCATAACAGACTAACAGGTAAGTTGCTTTGAACCTTTTATCGAAATCGTTTTTCCATATTTTAGTTTGATGTTCTTATGGATGGGTGTGAATAAGGTGGAAATTCTCCGCATACCTCAAAATGGCCTACCAGTGTAACGTCCTGTTTTCATAAAAACAGCCTTTTAGAAAAGACAAAGTGCCTTTGAGACTTGAACTTACTAGAATTGATTGTTTATGTGTTTTTTTTACATGACTAAGAGTTGTATGTACAAAATTGCTAACTGCAAATGATGCAAAAAGCTCAGTAAAGCTCAAACCCTTAAAATCTAATTTTCCACAAACCAATTGTCATCTGTGAAGCCATTGAATTCTATGCATATGAGGTGGGAAGCAAATTATACCCCCTACCCCGTCCTCCTCTGGTTTTTCAGTCTCACTAGATCCCTGATAGTATTGTTGGGTGCGATGGAACCCTGATATAATGAACCTCAATATTGAAGAACCTTGTATAACGAACCGTATTCTTCAACCCAGTAATAGTAAAATTATTATGTTTACAATGAGCACATTTTATGAGTCTCTTAGCACTCTGTTATGTCGGGTTCCACTATAATAATTCTTTGTCATGCTACTCTGGTGGGGGGGGGGGGGGGGCTGTCCTCCCACATGGAAGTGACAGTCAGAAATTTTGAAAGAGATCCCAAATTCATTGTGATCCCTAAGACAGTACCAATTCTTTCTGACAAGTTGTACCCTGTCATTTTGATTTTTAATTTTCTGACCCAATGTGTAATTCCAGAAAAAATCCATACCCACCCCATGGAAGGTCATTGGAAATTCCTAAGGGGAATGGGGTCTTAAAAGCCAAAATTATATAAGCAAAGTATGAAGCCAAACTGGAATTTCTTGGGGGAGGGGGGTGCAAAGCATAAAACCTTCCATAGGGGAAGTAAAGATATTTTCTGGAACTACACAGTACCAGAAAGGTACCAGGATGGGTGGTCATGTAACAAGGTACCAAAAATAAAAACCTGTCAAAAAGGGCAATAAATTGTAGAACGGGGAAGCATTAATCCTCCCCACCCCACCCCACCCCCTTTATCTAAGCAGGTCATAAGTTGACAGTACATTACAGGGTAATAAATTATTGTTCTTTGACTCGAAATTGGCTTAGGTGGGTCTACCCACCCCCTTCAGAGATTTTAAAGGGGTTATTTCCATGAAAGAGGAGGCCCAAGGTATTAAGTGGTGTTGTTCAAATGAATATTTTGAGACATGGAACTTTATAGGTGGCTCCAATAGTAAATAACATTAATTTTGTGGTTGAACTACCAAAAATTTGTAATACAATCATACAATCATACAATACACTACATGTACATACATTCATTTATACTTTATTGTAGCTCCCTGACAGAGCTTTTCAGTTACAACAATGAAACAACAGCAAAAGGATTGGTGAATGATCATTATTTTAAGAAGCTACTCACAGTTCAAACCTCTTTACAATAGGAATGTGGGCTTTCTTGGAAGACTTTTGTGTGGCACCTTTGTTCCATATGTGGAAATTTTATGCACCAATATATTTTTAACTGTGGTAACCCTTCAAATGCCACACTCTAAAATAAACCCTGCATTATGACGTTGTAATAAAAATCAATTTTTCAGTAAAAATTTCATTTTGTTCTCCTCTTAGCTCTCCCAGAATCTATAGGTGGACTTGAAAGCTTGGAATACCTGAATGTTTTCAACAATCATATTGAGGTATCAACTGAAAATTCTGCTTTTTTGCTGCCATTTTCTGGTACAAATAATTTCTAATCATATTGTCTCTCTTACCCCTTGTAATAGGAGCTTCCAATGGCTTTAGGCAACTTGAAAAAACTGAGACATTTTAATGCAGCGTAAGTATTTGGTGTGACAAAACTATCAATAGCAGATGACAACCAGTTATTTTATGGTCAGCAACTAAAGTGAAGATGGCCAGCTACTCAGAGTTATGAAAATGACTGAAAGACCCTGAGAGGTTCTCAGGTGTATTGGTGATGGGGAGATGTCTCTGCCTTTTTGGGGGTTTGGGTTGGACATTTTCTCAAAATTAAAGAATTGCATCTCAGTTTATGCATCAGGATACTTGTAGCTCTTACAGTGGTTCTGTAATGAAACACCAAAAATAAAAACTCTTTAAAAGTGCAGTTGCATAGAACAAGGCCTTTAATCCCCCCATGTACATGTAAGCAGGCCATAAGCTGCATTATAATGTTGGCTTACTCTATGGTACAGTAAATTGTTGTGCTGATGTTTTCCTTTGATCTTCTCCTCTGTCATTTGTTACTAATTTAACTTACCAAGTGGGAGCAATGTAAGGACTTTTACTCCCTCTGGGGGCTGGGGGGAGGGAAGTGATGGAATTGCTTGCCATACCTCTCTAGGTACACAGAACATGGAGCAACCTCATCCCTAGGGCCTTCTCCTCGTTCTCCTTCGCCCCCTCCTCCTCAAGCGAAGACAATCATTTCAAAGTGTTAAAGTGGCAAAATTCTAACGAATTTTTGGAGCCATTTTGGCAGCCTTGGCCAGGGGTTTCTCCGACCACCATTTTGAACAAGGAGAAGGCCCTGGGTCGAGGTTGAACTTGGAGTTTTTTGAATTCACACTTCTTGGTGTGTTCATACTAGTCTTGTAGCTTCCACAGTCATCAGTGCTGTAGCCATCATGAAGTCTTCTAAAGTTTGAGTAAAGTAGAAGTAAAAGTCACTTGACTGTTCAAGTGGAATGTCATTAATTCAATCAAATACTCTCTTTGCATTCCTCAGGGTGAATCGACTAATCTCCCTTCCCAGAGGTCTAGGAACAGCTTCTGGGTTAGAAATCTTGGATTTGACTTATAACAATCTCCAAAAGGAATCACTACCAGGAAACTTCTCCGTTATGAGTAAGTGGAAATGTGTTATTCCAGAAAATATCTATACCCCCCCCCCCAGAGGCTATTTTTGGTTTGAACCCCCCACCCCTCTGGAAATTCCAGTCTAGGTTCATACATTCCTTTGTAAATTTTGGCTTTTAAGACCCCCCCCCCCTCCCCCTTGGAATTTCCAATGCCCTCCATGGTGGGGGTATGGACACTTTCTGGAACCACACAATATTACTGTTGTTGATGCCTTATGTGCTTCGGAGTGGTATTAAAGGCTTTAGCCTTTCTTCAAGCCATCAGGAAGGCATTCATTTCAGATTTCTGTAGCACTTGTAGACTGGGAGTATTGCTGGTGTTGCTGTGGCTGGCACTGGTGTCCTGTGCAAGGTGAACTGTTCTCCCATTGTACCCATTTGCACACCTGAGTGAAGAGAGACAAACTGTATCTTTCCCGAAGTTTTTTTTCTAGGTACACACCACAAGGAGTGATGCTAGATTTCTTACCAACAGCCTCCATGTGTAGATTTTGAATACAAATTTCTTGAGCAGTAATATTATTTTTGTGCTTAACATGTACCTAGATGGTGATGTTCTGGTTCTTTTTGTGTTATTTTAGAGCAATTACGAGCCCTCTACCTTGGAGACAATGACTTTGAGACTTTGCCTGAAGAAATAGGAGAGCTTAGAAACCTTCAAGTGGTAACTAATGAATAAAGATATTACCTTGTGAATGGTTTGAGTTATCCTTGTTTAGTTTGGTTGCTGGTGTGGGAGAATCCCTGGGAGAGATGACTGAAGCTAGAATGGCATCTTGGCATCCACAGGGCACCCACTTTTGGAAGAAATTCATGAAATTTTCCCCTCAACCTTTTAAAATCTTGTTCTCACTTTAAAAACATATTTTAAATTAAGCAAATTTTCAGGTCACTGCTAATTTCACTAAATTGTTGGCAAAAATAGCAACGTTGAATTGAAGTAACTAGAGTTCACCATTGACAACACATGGCTTTTCAACCGACTCATAGAAAGATTAGTTTGAAAGAACATCATTCCGTAAAAGCCCTGAATTTTATTTTTCAATTTATTAATAAGGAACTTTCAAGGTGCGTACAAACTCATCTTCCTCATGCCGAGTAGCACATAAGGCCTCTACTAGGTTTGTCCAGTCGTCATCCCTGTCCTGGGCTCTTTCCTACTAGCACTGCAGTACCTCGAGCCTCCAGGACGACAATGGCTTGTTTTTCCCAGTGAGGTTTCAGTAACAAGGATTGTTTTACAATGCAGTGTTGTTGGCCCTGCGCTTAACTAGTCTGGCCCCTCTCCTGTAGACCGCTTCAGTATGGTTGAACCTACCAGGAGCATAAGCTCCAGCTGACATGCCTCTAGGGGTCCTAAGGGCACACAAGCCTCCCTGCCACAACAAGGCACAGGACCAGTGGAAGGCGTACAAATCATGTTAGGTGATAAAACCACCAGTTGATAATTCAGTTAAAATATATTATTTTTTCTTTTATTGCAGCTGGTGTTAAGAGACAATGACCTAATTGAATTACCGAAAGCTCTCGGAAACCTAACACGACTGAAGGAACTTCATCTGCAGAACAACAGATTAACAGCTCTTCCTCCTGAGCTAGGTATGGGGTTGCAGGCCTCTTTGCAACATATTTTGATCAGTCAAGTCTTTTGACATAGTTTCGCCAATGCATGCAAAGTTGTTGTTTCTTAATGGCAATGCATTCATAGGGATTCCATGTACTGTCACAACTATTTGACATTGTCAGATCAAAGTAACAAGACTGAAAGGTGATTTGGTTTAATTTTATGAATAACTTTATCAAAATCAATGTAGTGCCTTGAGGAAACACAGAAGCAAACAGAATCCAATGTATCCTATTTCACTGCAACTCTTAGAGGGATTTGCAACAGTTACATGGTCACATATAATAAAATTATACCACTTTTAGGTATTGTCTTGTATATGCTCTAAATTCTCTAATCCAACAACATTAACCAATTGAAAGTAAAGCCCTATAATGTTGACGTGTGCTTAACGATATTCAGCCAAGGGGTCAGAACAGCTGTTAACATGTGAAGGCAACTACATGTGTGAGAGGTGACGAATGGCAAATTCAAGACTCTCTGAAATGGTCTGTCATGTTGCCAGCTGAGCTTATCCGCAGCAGTATGGTGCATATTTTTGTAAGGAACTTCCACCAGCAATTAAAACATATTAAATTCTGTTGTACTGAAGGTGAGCTTGACATGGCCAATCCACGACACGTATTCAAAGCAGAAGGAAACGCCTGGTTGCAGCAGCTAGAGGATCAAATGGTTCTGGGTAAATCGCATGTTTTTGAGTACATCAAGACTGATGGTTACAAAAGGTCAGTTAAGTTGACTAATTAAAAATGTTGTAAACAGTTGAATCTACATTAGAATCTCAATATCTTGAACTCTTTTTAACTCAAAGGCTTAAATGCAAATAACTAGATAGTTTTTTCAGATACCTTAAAAGCTCTGTTAAGCCCCCCCCCCCCGAGTTATTTACAAAATGTAAATACATCTGTAATTTCTGTCTTCCCTAACAGGGAATTAGAAGTTGTTTTGGTGCATTTGTATTACTTTCGCTCCACCTTTTGCCTGCAACTCACCATGTTAATAACTTTCCCATGATTAAATTTTTTTTTCAGCTTGTATGAGCGTCATATCACATCGGGTGCTACCCCTCCACCCAAAAAAGATAAAGAAAAGAACATGAAAAGGAGCAGAAAAAGAAGTGATATGAAAGCACGTTAATGTAGCAAATAGTTAATTTCTGATTGTCCAGTGGAGAAGATGTCTTGAAAAATATTCTTTTGTTTACATAATTATTTCACTGAGGCTTCGACAATCTATGCAGAAGCCTTCCTGAAACTTGAAATATTGAATGACTTCCACTCTGCCTCAGGTTGTCAAAACCTCAGTCAATGTTACTCTTACTACTCCCGGCTAGACCATTATACTAGACAGACTGCTGGTCAACACTTGGTAGAATCATGATAGTAAAAAAATGAAGTGGAAATGGCTTGCAGTGCTTTCCAAACTTACACCAGCTGTGAAGTGTTTCAGGCAAAAATTTAAGTGTTTGATTTTGTAATTAAATTGGTAGATCCCGGTTATTTCAAATCTCAGTTATCTCGAGTCCCCTTCTATCAGGAACAGAAATTTCATTCGCTTGGTTAATGTTGCTCAGTTATTTACTGTTGGTTATCTCGAACTCCCATTATCCTGAACAATACATTAATAGCTTCCCGTATGTCTGTTTATTGAGAGTGAGAGTCTAGAAAGAAGGAGAAGTGAAGGAACCGTAAACCAAATGTGTTTGTTCCCTAAATAAAACACTTCAGGTGTGTGATGGTAGTTTTTTAGAATCACTGATCAATGTGAAAAGCTTGAAAAAGTTATTCCCAGTTTGTCTTCATGTAAAATTTTTTCATAGTAGGAATTGTTATTTGTATCTTTGTAACTTACAGTGTTGTACAAAAATAAAGGCTGGTAGCTTTTTATCAGATTTAATATTCAAATTTAGGATATCAAACTTTGATAACTTCAAAAATTGATAACGTAGTTTATCATGCTCTAAAGATGTCTCTAAAGGAATACAACATTATAATGCCAGTGAAAAGTTCAATACATTAATTATAATATCATAACAGTATTTCTCTATTTTACACAGTAAATAGTCTGTACATAAAAATGGTTATGATGACAAACATAGGAAATTAACAATGTAATATACAATGTGCAGCTTTCAGCAAAATCTACATCGTATAAACTACAGTCTAGTGATATGTCAACAAACCAATAAAATATGGATATTTTCTTACAATACCAACATTGTTTGACTGGCTTTTGAAGCATTTTACAGTTGATAGTTCTTGGTAATATCAAAGTTACCCAATGAAAGACAACCCTGTCCCTTTACAAGTTGCATTCTCCAAAGCTAAATTCTCCTAATGTTTACAATATTCTCTTTGATTCCAAATCATAGACTGTTTACAGTCCCCTGTTTTACCAGGTGATCTTCAAGATCTTATGCTTCAGTCGAACAACTTCCATCTTGCTTTGTTATGTTGAGCACAACCTGGTAGAATACAATCACATGGAAAAATAAGGGACTACAAGCACTCTACTAAATCACAATGTTTTTCCTCAACTGATCAAGTATTTTATCACTCTTTAAAAGAGCAAAAAAACTGTAGTGAATGAGAAAAGCAAACAAGTTATTTTACAAGAATGTCAAGGAAGTTAGGAAATGCTAAGAGCTTAAAGGTTAATACAACACAACAATGTAAAATTCTGGAAGGCTTTCACACTGTTGTTTTTAGTTCATAAGGAGTCTGTGTATGTATGCTGACTTGACTTGGGGGTTGGTTGTCAATGCTGTCCAGTTCAAATCGTGGCAATGCAGCTTTGTTCCTGAGTTCTCTTCCGGTAACAACAAGTCCATCTGCAGTTGTGACTGGAAAGTTGTTTGTGAGATGGTAGACTCCTGCTGCCAATATTGCACCAATGACTGGGCCAATCCAGTAGACCTAGAGGAATGCACCAGATTAAAAATTCCCCGGCCATTAACCGTTTCCTTTCTACAGTCAGTCCAGTCATGAATGTAGTTAACATTTTGGGGTTTTTTATGCTGTACAAGGAAGATTTTGACTTAAGAGTCTGAGCTAGTCTGGATGAAATCCTAAAGTGTGACCATTCTAGCCTGCGCCGCAGACGGAATATGACCGTCGGTAATACTAAGTAGGGTTAGATTATGTCTGTGATGCAGGCTAGACCAAGTGAAAGCTATTTAGCAGTACTTTTCTGTGGTATTGTGTATTATGCTGTGCAAGGTGGTTCTAACTTATGAGTCTTTCACCTACTTTCCCATGGTGAGAATTTGATCAATTTGAAAACTTCTGTGAATAGCATCAAGTTCCTTTATTCCCCACCACCTCTTACAGCTAACAACTTTTAGAAAATCACTTACTGTAATCCCCGCTCACCATCCCAGAAGCAAAAATGTCACCTATGTCCCTTTCCACTTAGTTAACAAGACATATACACCTAAACTACAATATTCATTCACCAGGAGGCTCTTGGACACCCACCCAGTGATCTTTCCATTGTTTCGTGATTGCTGCAGGACCAAAGGAACGAGCTGGGTTGATTCCACATCCACTCACAGGGTACTTGTTAACATACAAGGCAAAACAGAAAGCATGGTTACTATTTACTTCGACCCTTAAAGCTCCATTAGTTATCAGCATCAAATTTCTTCTCATCATATCAGTGCATTGTAACACATACAGGTTATGAAAATTAAGCAAATGATCACTGAAAGATGAATTCTCTTGATGATTTTAAAAACAAGTTCTCCCAATTAGTACTCAGTGAAATGTATGCAGTAAGGAAAATTTGTATTATGAATTGCTGAAGCTTTAAGGTTTCAGTAACTGCCGGTAGTTAACTAGTTGAAGTACAAAAAGAAAACCAATCTTAGTACTAGAAATTCAACATGGTCTCTTACCAACAACTGCCAAGAGAAGATAGCATTATTAGCCAAAAACTATTTTTTTAGCCATTAGCCAAAAACTAATCTTAAAATCCTATGACTTGTGCCAAACCCTATTTCCTGACCCCTCAGTTCTCCTGAATCCCAACTCCTTGGTTTTCCTGGATACTTCCAACTCCTTGATTCTCTTAGATTCCAAATCCTCAGTAATCCTGAATCCCAGTCCATCAGTTCTTCTGTTTTCCAACACTTTTTCTCCTGGGTCCCATCCCTTCTGTCCTACAGGCCTCTATCCCCCC
Organism: Siderastrea radians; assembly: GCA_964017195.1. NCBI lineage: Eukaryota > Metazoa > Cnidaria > Anthozoa > Scleractinia > Rhizangiidae > Siderastrea > Siderastrea radians. The sequence goes on along the minus strand of OZ024893.1, from coordinate 41,919,569 downwards.
CTCCACCCTACCCCTCTTGGTCAGATGATCAGGGTCGGCCCTAAGCATTCTCATCCCCAGAGCTGCGATCCTTTTGGCCAGCACCACGGATCGAGAGCTCTGGCAGGGGCCAGGATAATGCGCAGGTGCAATAGCTGCCCATTTTTGTAACCGATGGCAACTGTTATTGTTTCAAATTTCTGAGGCTGCGCAGAAAGCCGGAAGTCCGTGATTCGCAGACTTCCTGTTTTCAAACCCTGCCAGAGCTCTCAATCCGTGGCGCTGGCCAAAAGGATCGCAGCTCTGGGGACGAGAATGGGCCCTATGAAGCATTTTCTATAAATTTCAGAGCAGTTTGCTGCACTGTTAATCAAATGCCAGATTACATTATTAACTATTACCCCAAACAAGTGGCATGCAGTAACAGCCAGTCCTATGACCATGGAGGCTGAATGATCAACTACTCTATGTCCTCCGTCTGTGCAGGTCAGTACAATTAATGTCACAATGAATGTCATCAACAGCTCCACTCCAAACCCAACCAAAGATTCAACTGGCTTCATCTGCGTCACTCCAAGCAGACCATGGCTCTCATATGGAACAATGATATAAAGGAGTCCTGCAGCAATCACAGCTGAAAGAAAGACCAGTGTCAGTGTTCCTGTCATATTGCTTTATGGGCATACTCTGTGGCAGGACCAAAACTATGGAACAAATTACCATTGTGCATTAAGCAATCATCATCAGTAACTGTATTTAAAACTAAGCTCAAGACTTATCTTTTTAAGGATGCATTTGATTTGTATTGATTGTATTGATTTGAACAGTATTAGTACTCAATTTATTGTTTGTAAATGATGTAGTTTTTAACCTAATTAAGTAAGAGTTCAAGTCAGAGTTATAGTATTGTTAAGTGCCATAGACAATTAGTGGAGTATGTAGCTCTATAAATGCATTTTAATTTTAATTTAATTTTTGTTTAATTTTATTTTGTATTACATCATCAGTCCAAACAGGCTACGACAAATTCTTAACAGAGGTTGTAGAGAAAGATGGTATTTGTTCGGTCCAACCATGTAGTAAACTGTCTCATGTAAGGTACTGTGAAGAAAAAATTTTGGTCACTGGCCGTGCAACAGAAGCAGAACTCATGAACAGTTTCATAAACCAGTTGGATGCTCCAGCCACTTGGCTACAAGGAGACTCGTGGCAAGCTAGTAGGGTATTTACCAGGTTGTGGCAAATGTTTGAAATGGGACCTCCATTCTGCTAGGGACCAAAATGTGAAATATTTGTGGTTGTGAGAACAAAAACGTTGGTTAGAATTTCAGTAACTAAGCTTTCAAAAAATTGTTCATGTAATTAGCTTGCCAAGTTTGAAAGAAGGATGCAAATTTACTGTAAACAGAATTAACAATTAGTCGTTGTTTACATAAATTGCAGTTTAATATATTGTTATACTGGCAGTGTCATTAGTGATGCTTTGATAATACTGAAAGTTGCAACTGAAAGCAATTTGTAAATTGTTTGAGTGTAAACCACAGACAGCAGACAGGATGATGCAGACTTATTAAGCTAACCTAAGGACTAATTTATGCAAAATTATGCTTCATCTAGGTAAACTAAGCTTAAATGCCAAACTCAGGCTTTCTTAGGCCTAATGGGGGTTAAAGAGAAAACTTTAAAAAAAGTGGCCCGATTTTTTTCTGGTTGCAATCCGTTTCCATCCAAACAATCCGTGTCCAGAGGTAAGCTTACTTATTTACAGTTATTAATACAAACGTGTCTTTTGGTTTCTTAAACTAATACGGCTAACAATTGATGACATAGCCCCTTAAAGCTAATATAAGTTTTAGGTGGTTCAGTAGTCTTTCTCCACAACAAGAATTTATTCACTAACCAATGCGATTTCTCTACAACCTTTTGGCAGAAGTAGACATTTTCAGTTGCACTGAAAAAACATCAACAAGAACATCCCTTACCTCCAAGAACCTGCGCTGAAACGTAACTAAAGGCTCTCGCCACTGACAAAGTCTTGTTCAGTACTAAGGCCGTGGTTATCGCAGGGTTTAGGAATCCACCGCCAAAACAAGCTGAAATATTCAACAAGAAAGCGTACGAGAAGCCAAAAGATAAAGAAATGCTCACGACGTTTGGGCCCGTTTCTTCTTGCGGCCAGGAAATGGTTGAGCCACACCCGATTAAGACAAAAAACATTGCGCAGACAGATTCTACAACGGATGGAATGAAAACAGCCAAAATTTTGTGCCATTGCACCATGACTTTCCTGGATCTGTTGATTCAGTTTTCCTCACTCTCGTGTCAGTCTGCCGTGGCGGTCGATTGGCCGACTGAGTGTTGGTCGTTTCTGTACGCTCTTTGTTCTTCTATTTTGATTGGCTAGGGCTCGCGTTACCGTTGAAACGAAGATATCCGACCATTCGCCGAAGCTGTACGAACTGACCGATCTCCGAAAAGGATTTTCTGGGACCTAAAGAATCTTCTCCATCTTCAAAAACGATTAGCTGAACATCAGACCACCCCTGATGAGCAGTAGGCTTGGATAAATTCTGCCGGCAGAATTTCGAGCAGAATAAGCAATTTTTGAGGCGAGCATTCTACCGCCAGAATAAGGCATTTTCGAGCAGAATTTGAGCAGAATAACGGAAAATCAGTGACACTAATGATATGCATGAATAGTTGTAAAAAAATTGAAAACTAAATACAAAACAAATGGAAAATACCTTGTGATTAATGTGATTTGTAGCTAAAACGCACTCACATGATTCACTGGTTCGTCTAATATTAGTAAGATAAAGTAAGATAAACTACAATTTTGCTACACATTAATGGATATCTACGTTAGGCCCAGGCTCCCTTCTATATTTGCGAAGATACATAAGGCCCGAAGGGCCGAAAATTTTTCGGGTACCGAGCAGAATTCGAGCAGAATAAGGCTATCCAAGCAGAATTTCGAGCAGAATAAGCGATTTTCTGGATTTTTACGAGCACTGCCAGCAAAGAGAATAAGCTATGTTATGAGCAGAATTTATCCAAGCCTAATGAGCAGGGACAAAATGCAGAAATCCTTGTTGATAATTTCGCAGTTGCATAATTGATTCTTTATCTATATGTTGGTTCCTTTTTGCTCATTTTTACTCTTAAAACTGGTTTGCAGACGTTTTGTTTCTTTGCAGGGAGCACTTGGTTCAGGTTTGAAATATTTCAGATATTTCGATAAATTATAGTACTGTATTATTTTAGGAAAATGAAAACACGTTTAGGTTAAAAAGCCACAGTATGGTGGAATATGAGATACAAACATTTCAATAATGCTTTTCGATCGCGTGTGTGAGTGCGAAAAATGTCAAGGATATTTCCATTCAAAGTCATGTTCAAATTTAGAATTCAGGTTGTCTTGGCTGCCCGCTTGGCCTGATATCATTTAAACGGAGACTTTTACAGTAACGACAAAAACCTCCTGTGCAATATCAGAAATAAAATATTGGTTTGAACTAGTTTTGAATGACATGTGTCAAGGTTATAGTTCAACAAATTCGATGAAATGAACACGAAAGGTTCTTTCTGGCGATTTATTTTGCTTTGTGTGACAATAAAGTCCTTTATGCATCAGATGTTTGAAATTATTCCACGCCAGCGTGCTTATGTATAATCGCCTTGTCGCCTGGAGCGGAAAGGTTGGGCTTTCTATATGTGACTTGCCGAAAGGTTGATGCGCGGCTGATATTTTGATTTGATTTCTCCCGCCCACTTTTCGCCGGGTCAGTGGTCACGATATGTTAGCGTCTGTGATTGGTGCGTCTCTCTAAATTGGCCAATCACAGTGGTCAATAGATTGAAAACCGAAAAAAGTTTTAGTGAAAGTTTGCCTTCGGCTTTAGCCGGGTGCACTGTTTTCTTAGAGTACCAAGAATGGCAGAGCAAGAGAGCTTAGAGTATGGAAAAGGTGACTTTGTCCTTATGGACGAAATCACCAAGGAGGAATTCATGAAAAACCTAAAGCTTCGCTTTCAAAAGGAGCGAATTTACACGTACATTGGCGAAGTGCTCGTGTCGGTGAATCCTTACAAGACTTTGAACATTTTCGGGAACGACAAAATTCAGGAGTACAAGATGAGAGAAATGTATGAAAGACCACCACATATTTTTGCCTTGGCGGATGCTGCTTACAGGACGATGAAACGGCGATCGGAGGACACCTGTATAGTTATTTCTGGTAAGGTTATTTTTATTTTTTATTCCTCCTCGTTCATCTAATGTTATTCATCGGAGTTTAATTAAGTTTAAGCTTAAGTCCTAAAAACTTTAAGTGGACTTCTTTTCTGCCGAAAAACAAGTAGGTATTTGCCACCGATGGTTTCGCCAAACAACACTTCTAATATTTGTACAAACAGGTTAACATAGATCAACGGAATTTGGCCTTGTTTGGGGCGTAGATTGTGTCGTAGCTAGAGATATCAGTTTAAATATTTTCGTTTGCATTTGATGACGTCTGAATTCCTTGAGCATAAATTTCAGCTAATTAAACTTAACCACTGCAGTTTGTTATTAAAATGTGAAAGCTATGTTTTGGGGAACTCTGAAAACTGAATTAGTTGCTTGAGTTGAAACTTGATCCTTTTTAGAGAAGGGTTTTGAAAATGAAGGACTTATTTTCTCCGTTTCAAACGAAAACGCTAGATTTTTTTCAGTTTCAAAAGCCTGTCGTCAACGTTGCGTGAAATTGTATGCATTTTTTTGTATTTTTATCCTTTGGTACAAAATCAAGCAAAGGCTTGTTTTTGGTGAGAGAAAAATATTATTAACAAGACCGATATTTCAATTCTGTGATGTGCATGACTATTCTATTTTAAATGTTTTAGGAAAATAAAAACAAACGTCACATACAAAAGTTTGTATGTGACGTTTGTATGAGATTGAGGAGGGCAATTTTAAACATCTGTTGAAGGCAGTTGTTTTGTTAGGAAGTGCAATTATGACTGCAATTATGAAAGCAAAACGGAAAACTGGAGTCATTTGGTTGATTAATGTTGCTGTTTTCAGTTTCGAAAATCTTGATTCAGTTGTATTTTAGCTTTGTGAACTAACTGAGAAGAGTTTAGTTTTCCAAAACAATTGAATTAATCAGTAAGTTTAACTTGTCTTTTTTCCCCATCATCAAAAAATTTTTGATTTTTTGATGAGTACTAGACTATGAAATTTATGTTATGATCATGGACATGAGCATGATTGAAGCATGATTTGTATTATTGTGAGGTTGCCTAGCAACCACAAAATAAAAGCCATAGGTTTGTTCAGATCCTGTTGAGGGAATTCCAATTAAAAACAGACTTTGTTGTGTCAAATGGCACGGTGGTACAATTTGGCTATTTTTCAGCAGGTGACCTAAAACACATAGCTGCTTGAACCAAAACCTATAAGGACCCATTGTCATGAAGCTGGAATTAAAAGGGAGTCTTTTGGTTACTCAAATAAATTAAAGCTACATGGCAGAATCTCCCTCCCCATGGAATTTTTTTTTGGTTGGGCACCTCAGCCTGCTGGAATTTCCATATTTTCCTTTAAAAGTTTTGCCCTGTGATAACTCCTACCTCTTGGAGTTTCCAGAGACCTGCCATGGGATGGGTGTGGATGTTTTTTTGAACTGTGCCTCTTTGGATATCTGTCATGAGGTTACTGAAGGGTGTATTTAGATGCTAGATGGCATAGCATTTCAACTGCCAAGAAAGACCTATTTATTCAACAGCTGGGTGGACCTTTTGACAATTTTGCTCTGAATGCAAACTCCCTTAATCCAGGTCATTATTAACTGGCCAGCAGATGTCATGACAGCAACTGCAGTTTAAATGGCCGGCAATTCAAAGTGTGAAAATCACTAAAAGATAATAGCCGTAGGAGGCTATTGTCATGACTGGACTTTCCTTATGTTGCCATCTGCTTCATGCTTTAATGACAGTGCAGTAATTTGAAACAACTCTGCATTTATTTGTTAGCCGGCCCCTAAGTGATTTTATAGCTTTTACCCTGGTGAGAAGGAGAATGCCTTTTTTGGGTATCATGCAGAGTACATGTATACCCATTTCAAGGATATAAATTTATGAAAGTCACCCGCTAGGTTTTGCTTGGGTTCTTTAATCATAGTTTGATTCCAAGGATCATACTGAGTATAATTTGGAGACACATTTCTGTTCAGAAGCCATGCTATGATGTGCTATTCAAATCTTTTCTGGGCCGGTGTTCACAGACAGTTTTCAACATTTCCATTTCGCTTGTATTTTGTAGTGCAAAAACAGTGCCACTTACATTTAATTTTATTACAAGTGTGGCTTCAGAAAATATCCAGACCTCCCTCATGGATGGTTTATTTTTACTTTGAACACCCCACCCCTCTGGGTGGGGTGGCCTTTGAGACCCCCCACCCCCTCAGAATTTCCAATGATCATCAGTGGGGTGGGTATGGGTATTTTCTGGAACCACACATTAGTTTTTGACAACATTTGACATTTTTCTGATGGCTTCTGTGTCAACTGGCTGTTAAATCATGCCAGAACTGTGTGTGTTTGTGGGGGTGTGGGGGGGGGGGGGGGTGAGGTGTAGGGGGTTAGAGTTGTCAAATTTTTTTCAGAAAGCAAGTGCGTAAAACTTGACATCACTACCTCTCGCTGATTTTCGTTTTGATTGACAAGTTTAAACAGATTAAAGCTATCAGATTTTTATTGACAAGTGAAGCTGTTTTCAAAAATTTTTGAAGAGCTTTGTCATTTGGCAGAGGCAGACAGTATACACAGCACTACAGTGCAAACAGTCAACTTTCTTTAAGACAGACACCAATGCAGCTAACACCAACCATCCAAAGGCATATTATGATAACAATAATAATTATAATAAATTTATAATAATAATAATAATAAGTAATACTCTTTATTTCTATCCTGCCATTTTTACTATTAAACCAATAGGACTTACAAAACTACTCAGCTATACATGTATAAACCTTGCTTTTACTTATATGATAAGTTACTCACATTAAGACAGATAAATCATATCAGAGAGGTTTCCATCTTAAAGAGTGTTCATTGTCGGAAGGTACCATTTTAAGGAGTCCATTTTGAGAGGTGTCTGTCTTATAGAGGGGTCAATCAGGAGAGAATGGACCGACTTGTTATTTTCATGCCTGTGTGTTTTTTATTATCCAGGGCTTTTTTTCAATTTGTATCAAACTTTTTTGTTTGTTGTACTTGATAGGTGAAAGTGGTGCTGGGAAAACAGAAGCCTCCAAAATAATCATGAAGTATATTGCTGCTGTCACTAATGTGTCTAAACAGTCTGAAGTTGAAAGGTTAGTCTGTCAGGGTCTTCTTAAGGGGGTCTTTGGTGCTCTGGAACCCCCAAAATTTTGCCGTGTAACCTAGAGCCCGAAATCTTTGGCTGCTTGGAGCCCCGACAAAAATAATGATCCAGTGGCTAAATGGAGCCCTAGAGTACAGCCATGGAGTCCTAAAGCCCCAATTAATTTTTCTGTCTTGGAGGCATGGAGTCCTACAAGGTTTTAGCCCAGAGCCCTGGAGCACTAAACCCCTTTGGGACCCTGATCTGTTTCTTGTTATATATTATGACGTGCTTTTTCAATATCTGTTGAAATGCATGTGGACTCTACCTTATTATTATTGTTTTAATAATAAAAAAATAATGTCATGAACTTTGCAGGGTCAAAGACATTTTGCTGAAATCCAATGCAATTTTGGAGAGTTTTGGCAATGCAAGGACAAACAGGAATGATAACTCCAGTAGATTTGGAAAATACATGGACATTGATTTTGACTTCAAAGGAGATCCTGTCGGTGGTCATATATTCAATTACCTTCTGGAAAAGGTTACTAAGCCATTCTTGTGTCCTTAAGTTACAGCTGTCTTAATATTTTCAAGCTACATGTACTTAATTTTCTGTCATGTACATGTTTCAGAGTAACTAAAATACAGGCAAGTGATTTATGGCAATTACATGTATTGATCTTCCTTTTCAGTCGAGAGTTGTTAAACAACAGGAGGGAGAGAGGAATTTTCATTCATTTTACCAGGTTTGTAGTTCTGCAAATGCATTGGATCTAATTGACCAAGGGTCTTTTCTTTCTCCAAAGTGTACAAACATATCAACGAACAAGGCCCATCCTGCATGAAGGAACTCTTACTAGTAAATTCAGGCATAAATGAGAGAAATAGTTGATATGGCTCTTTAAACTTGGCTTGCCCTCATTTTAAATTGAGAATCCAAAGGAGGGCGATCATTTATTATGAGAGCAGCTAGACTTTGGAACACTCTTCTTGATTTCTTAAAGAAAAGTAAAGAAGTACATAGTTTTAAAAGGGCCTAATTGATTTTTATGCATCTAGCTTTAGTGGAAATTCATCATTTTATAGTTTTTTAATTTAATGTAATTTTTATTTTTAGAATTTGTAAATTGTATATTTGTCAGATATGTTCATTTCTATTTGTTGTAATTTGTAGTTTTGTGGGCTGCACCTTTATCAGTTTTTACTGTTTGTCATAGCCCTCTTTCAAATAAAGTTGATTATTGTTATTATAATTATTAAAGCAGTGTTACTGTATGTCAAGACACCCATAGTGTAAGTGAACTAATAGATTGTTTTGTGTACTTTTCTGGTACAACAATAAACAAATAGCCAAATAGTTTTTAATGGCTGTTTGTTTGCTGTTTGTATTTAAGGTTTGTCCTACTTTTGAATACTTTGGAAATCTAATTCCAGTTTTCAGTTCCCCTTGAAAAGCCCTTGTACAGTGACAAACCCTTGCCAGTGGACACCTCCACAGCTGTTAGACCAGTTTCTCAAGTTGACTTCTTTAAGCTAAGCTTGATGTAAAACACAAGCATTGAGGATGGGAATGAGAAACAAAGTTGTAGCACAAGTTGCAAGAAGGCTGCTTGACTGGATTCTATTGATTACTGAAACATGGAATTGCCTGCTGAAGTTTAAATTTCGTTTTTGACTTTTTTCTTTAGTGGACACTCTTTCCCAGTCCACACCTTATTTCTATACTCCTACTAACAGTCTTAAAGGGACTAAATTGTCACTGACAGTGAGTTTGCTATGTTTGGTCAAACCACTGCAGAAATTAAGTCAATGTAGGCTTTGCTAATAGACCCAATGCCCCTTTAATTCAATACCTCTCCTATGTCAGGTCGCTTGGTTGCCAATTTATACATGTAGGATGTTTGACTAAAGTTAAGAATTACTGCTTATTTTGTTAGCTTAAGAGCAGTAACCTCCACCTTTTTGCCATTTTAATGAGTAAACACTTATCAGAATTAGCATTCCTTCTCTCAAACTAGCCTAGAAAACAGCCGAGTCATTTCACGAGGTCGCCACTTGAGCCCTGGTGAAACGACGTCTGAGTAACGAGCACAGAAATTCCATACTGATGACCAGATCTAGGTAGTGCTTCTGATTGGTTGAAACGCGAGGGGATTTCGTTTCAAACAATCAGAAGCACTACCTAAATCTGGGTAGTGACCCATCATCAGTATGGAATTTCTGCGCTCGTTACTCAGACGTCGTTTTGCGAGGGCTCAAGTGGTGACCTCATGAAACGTCGGCTGTTTTCTCAGGCTACTCTCAAACTAACATAACTGCTGAGTGCTGATGCGAAGTTGGAAGCTTGTCCCCATGATAACAGTTGTTAAATATAATGTTGAATTTGTATCCTAGTTACTCAATGGTGCACCACCTGAGACACTAAAGGAGTTATATTTAGACAAGAAAGTTGAAGATTATCATTTTGTAAATCAAGGAGGGTGCTTTCAGGTGAATATTTATTGATATTAATAACTAGACTGTTACTAAACTGTTACAAGTTTGACCTTACATATGAATATAAATAAAATACATTATATTATAAATAAGATATATTATATCTTATATATTTGTTATCTGACTTTTCTGTGTGGCTTCCAGGACAGCTTAAATGATGTAGAATTTTTAACAACAGAAGAATCTAGAGATCCAGCTGTAAGATTTTGTGCTTACTATGAGTTTTGGGTTACTTTGCTGCATGGAATTTATGACGATCCAACAGTTTATTTTTTAATCTATCTTTATATTACAGATCAAAGCAATGAAATTTCATACCTCCAATAAACATATTTCATGTTGTTTTCTAAGGAGTTATATGTTAAGTTATTAGGCTAAAGTAATCTAAGGAGAGATAAAGGCTAAATGATGATAATAACAAAGAAATTATTATTGGGAACATTTTGTCCAGTTGAGCCACCCCTCAAATTGGGTTACATGCAGTTTGGTTGAAGTTTGGTTCCAAATAAATTACTTAGTTATTAGCGTTGTTTAGCTTTTTATCTCTGAGTCCCTGAGTTAAATTTTTTTTACTGTACATTGCCTAATGTCAGAGCAGGAAAACAACATCTTTATTCTAAATACATGCAATAATTAATAACAATAATAATAATAATAATAATAATAATAATAACAATTTGAAGGGCTGTCAGAGCATGACTGTCTTATGGAAAATTTTAGGCTGTTTTATTTTTTTTGCTCCAAACTGCCTCAGTTTTTGCATGCAATATAATTATATAGGACCTTCAGTTCCCTCAGGACCCAATTTTTTTTCTGTGATTTGTGCGATGTTCGCATGAGAACTCTTGCAACATGTAACGGATTAGTGGACACCTGCTATTCCCTTTCCACTCACTCTACTTTGCACAAATCAAAGAAAAAAAACTTAGGGCAGGAGTGTTCTTTGAATGAACTGAAGGTCCCCTGAAAAAAATATGGCAGTTTGGAGCAGAAAAATAAAATGGCCTGAAATTCTTTACTGATATGCTCTCAGCCCTTCAATTGCTGCAGTAGTCTGTTTTTTGTACTCGTTTAAATAAATTGTTCACAAGTTTTGGTACGAGGCGTTGATTACTTATATCTGGTATACCAGTAATGCATCAAATATCAATTTAATATTTGTATGATTCATTACTTGCCTCAACAGCTAAAGACAATCAATGACAAAATGGATTACAAAGTGAATTGTGAAGCCATGAGCTCTGTCGGATTCACTGTTGATGAACGGAGCACAATATGGAAACTTATCTCTGCAATCCTCCGTTTGGTATGTGGATTAGATAACATTTACTGAGGAAAAAATTGATTAGTTTTATTCTTAATTGTTTTGGTCAAAGCTGTGAAAAAACTGCACCCCAAGTATATGTTAAATATGTGGTCTGCCAATTTCTTTTTTTCTCTCTTTCTCTCTCTGAACTCACTCATGTCCAATACACCCAAACTGAGTCGAATCGTCTTAAAGCAAAGACGATTCGAGTCAGCTCGAGGATCCGGAAGTCCGTTTAGCGGAACTCGACTTACCGGAAGTCAGGTCGTGAATAAATGCGCAGGGAGGTGAAAAATTTTGACGAATCGACTCGACTCGATTCGAGTCAATTCGTATTCCCAAAAGTCGATTCGACTCAACGGAAATCAGGTCGTAAAGTCCTTCAAGTGTGTGCGTGTGACACAATAAGACATGACAAGGAACGCATAACATGGACCTTTCTCGTTCTTAAAGCGTCACTGATGCAACACTAAACTGGAACATTGTAATGAACCTTCTTCCTCGCTTGTGTTGTCGATCTGAAGGATTTGCACACGGAACGACAAGAAGATAACATGAACCTTCCTCGTTCTTAAAGCGTGATGCGACACTAAACAGGAAAATTGCAATGAAGTCGAATCGACTCGAATCGAGTCGATTCGACCACTTTTCCTACCCTCCCTGTTCGCCTTTTTGTGTGATTTTTCCTAAGTGTCTTGCAAATCGACTATCCAGTTAGTCGAATCGACTACTCAACGGACGATTGGAGTCGAATTGAATCGAGTCGAGTCGACCACTTTTTCTACCCTCCCTGTTCGCCTCCTTGTGTGATTTTTTCTAAGTGTCTTACAAATCGACTTTCCAGTTAGTCGAATCGACTACACAACGGACGATTGGAGTCGAATCGACTCGATTCGAGTCGATTCGACCACTTTTCCAACCTTCCCTGTTCGCCCTTTTTGTGTGATTTTTTCTAAGTGTCTTGCAAATCAACTATCCAGTTAGTCGAATCGACTACACAACGGACGATTCGAGTCGATTCGACCACTTTTTCTACCCTCCCTGTTCGCCTTCTTGTGTGATTTTTTTCTAAGTGTCTCGCAAATCGAATTTCCAGTTAGTCGAATCGACTACACAACGGACGATTCGAGTCGATTCGACCACTTTTTCTACCCTCCCTGTTCGCCTTCTTGTGTGATTTTTTTCCAAGTGTCTCGCAAATCGAATTTCCAGTTAGTCGAATCGACTACACAACGGACGATTTGAGTCGAATCGACTCGAATCGGGTCGATTCGACCACTTTTCCTACCCTCCCTGTTCGCCTTTTTGTGTGATTTTTTCTAAGTGTCTTGCAAATCGACTTTCCAGTTAGTCGAATCGACTACACAACGGACGATTCGAGTCGAATCGAGACGAGCCGTCACTATCTTAGACGAATCGAGTCAGTTTGGGTGTATTGGACAACCCTCTCTGAACTGACAACAAACACTGCTGACTCTAGTATCTAGGTTCTCCATTTAAGAGGGATTTTTTATGACTCAATTTGACTTCTCTTATTATCATATATGGTTTTGTTTCTTCCATCAGGGGAATTTAGAGTTTGTTGATGATGAACAAGACCAAGCTTCAGTGGTGAACAGTGATGAAGAGCTTAATGTTCTTTCATATCTCCTTGGAACCGAACCAAGGCATGTACAAAAGGCGCTGTGTTACCGTGTGGTTGCTGCTGCTGGGTCAGAAGTTGTTGACAAGGGCCACCACGCTAAGGAAGCTTCCCATGGCAGAGATGCCCTGGCTAAGGTGCGGTAGAACCCTGCTTACATGTACCTAAACTTAGTTAACTTGAACTCCACTGCCTGGAACAAAATCCACTTTCCCCTGGGTTTTACCCTATCTTTACAGTCATTTTCTATCAACTTACTCAAGTTCAAACTACCTACCCACTGATTGAAACTAATCCAATTTAATTTTTCCTTGGTTCAAATCTGACTAAAATTTACACTGTTAAGGATGGTGCCTCCTAATACAGAGGTATTTTTGTAGAGGTTATGACTGTGGGTGGAAAAGTAGATCTTAGCAGGGGTAATTGGAATCTGAATAGAAAATGTGGGTAACCACATATTTTTCAGAGATAATTAAGCAACCATAATTCTAAAAAAGTTTTAAAATACAAAGAATGCATGGCAATTTCTTTCCAAATTTAAGCTCAATTATTATCTCTGAAAAATGTGTGGTTACCCCCAATTTTCTTTTTGGATTCTGATAGCCCTTGCTAAGATCTACTTTTTCTACATAGTCATCAACCACGTAAAAAGACCTTTGTATTAGTAGGCAAATTCCTTAAGAAAACGTGAATATCTCGGACCAGACCCGAGATGTGCTGAAAGTATGTGCAATAGCAAAAGGAACTGAGCACTGTCCTTAACTGGAACTGGGGTAAAGAAAATGTCACTCACGTGTCACCAAACTGTGGGCTCAAAATTTGGTATTAACATCAAAAGGGCTTTGATCTTTCTTAGTAATCTATACCTATACTTGCTCTTTATTTATCGGTAAACAACTGTCATGTTCATTTCAGGCCATGTATGATCGCCTGTTTACCTGGATTGTTGGGCGGATCAACGATACAATTGAGCTGCGTGATATTATGTCTCATGGAAAGTGTACAGTGATAGGTGTCTTGGACATTTATGGCTTTGAGATTTTTGATAGCAACAGTTTTGAACAGCTGTGCATCAATTACTGTAACGAGAAACTTCAGCAGCTTTTTATTGAGCTGGTACTGAAACAGGAGCAAGAGGAATATCATAGAGAAGGAATTCAATGGGAAGAGGTATGTTGTTGTAATAATATTTGGGATAAAACTTCCCTGAGACTGTGTTTTAATTGCAAAACGAACAAAACACTGAAGTAATTAAAAAGTAACATTTCTAAATTATGACTTGATTCGGCAAATGAGGGCCACAGGTTTGTCATTTCATTCATCCATCCATCCATCCATCCATCCATCCATCCATCCATCCATCCATCCTTTCTTTCTTTCTTTCTTTCTTTCTTTCTTTCTTTCTTTCTTTCTTTCTTTCTTTCTTTCTTTCTTTCTTTCTTTCTTTCTTTCTTTCTTTCTTTCTTTCTTTCTTTCTTTCTTTCTTTCTTTCTTTCTTTCTTTCTTTCTTTCTTTCTTTCTTTCTTTCTTTCTTTCTTTCTTTCTTTCTTTCTTTCTTTCTTTCTTTCTTTCTTTCTTTCTTTCTTTCTTTCTTTCTTTCTTTCTTTCTTTCTTTCTTTCTTTCTTTCTTTCTTTCTTTCTTTCTTTCTTTCTTTCTTTCTTTCTTTCTTTCTTTCTTTCTTTCTTTCTTTCTTTCTTTCTTTCTTTCTTTCTTTCTTTCAAAGAAGCAACAGTTTCGTTTTGGCAGCTCAACCCTACTTTGGTTTTAGCAGCTCCAGGCTGCTTTATCTGCCTTAACAGGGAGCTACCAAGAAAATATGAAAACAAAAACTTAAGTAGGGCTTGAGGTGTCAAAAACTCTGCTTATTTGTTGTACAGATGTAAAAAATTGTGAAAAATTGGTTTGTTTTAGATTGATTACTTCAACAACAAGATCATCTGTGACCTGATTGAGTTGAACCACAAAGGAATCTTGTCAATCATGGATGAGGGATGCAGGAATATTGGGAAAGTGTCTGATGAGGTATGTTTTCAGTAGTTTAGCCAATGCAATGTTTACGTTTTAAAGTCCTTTTCATTCAATTAGAGTCACGATACCGTGTGATACTCACACTGTTGAAGATAAATAAGGCTTGAAAAATACTCTTAAGCTTTTTACCCATTAACAGCCATGCCAGCCAAAACCGGCCGTTAGGGACCACGATCTTTGTGCAGTTTTTGATGTCATCACTTTGAGAGACAGCAGATGTTCCTGATGACCAACTGATGCACCAGGCAAAATTCCGTGGTCTTGTTTTGAAATACTGACTAGCGGCAAAAGGCATCTCAGAAATGGAGTGCAATGATTCCATACTCCATACACATTTCATCCTCTTGTGCACACCTCTTGTTTTACAGATGTTGCTGCAGACAATGGATCAGAAACTGGGTAAACATGATCACTACAGAAGCAGACTGGTGAGCCTAGATATATAGTATTTAATTGTGTAACAAACGCCGGATCCAGGGGCCATGTTTTGAAGAAAATGTTAGTTGCCCTGTGATGTTTTTTTAGGCAATGCATTTTTCAATCTGCCTCTAGTGCGTTCTATCTACACAGGTGTGTATTAACTGAATGTTCAGAAGTAAAGCAAAAATTATTTACTTTTTTACTATTTTCTCCCTTAGACTGATCCCACGGACAAGACAATGGAATTTCACAGGGACTTCTGCGTCAAGCATTATGCCGGAGACGTGATGTAAGTACTCATGGAGGAAAAGTTAACTTGGCTTGCTTTATACTTATTGTGGTGTTCCACAGCAGTTGACAAATTCATAAGTGACTTTCTTTAACCCTTTAAGCCCCAATATCAATATGCATATTCTCCTTAGTGTTCTCCATATATTTCTTATGGTATTAGTTGGGAGAATTTGCACAAACATCAAGACACCTTAGCTTTACAGCTTAGCGATCATTTCCTTGATTCTCATGGCCTGTATGTTTGATCAAGTTATGATACTGTAAGGAGAAATTAGATGCTTGTCACTATTGAAGCTTAAAAGGCTGGTTCACACTTGTGACATAAGCATAAACATAAACATAAGCATAAGAATGTTCACACTTATGACATAAGAATAAGAAATGCGACGTACGCAGGTGCATTGGGCTTCAGATTTATAATCCTGGGGGAATGAGACGAGTTGTAGTTTCAAAAGGGCGGACGAAGAAGAAAACGAAGAAGCACTCCTTTTGATGTTACTGCTCCGTAGACGTCGACGGTGGAAAGACAGACAACCTGAAAAAAGATGGCGGTCCTGTTGGGTAAGAGAAATCTTCACGAAGAGAAAACAACACGGCGATTATCACAATCTTGTGCTTGAAATGCGACTGGTGTACCGAGAATTTTATT
This sequence comes from Siderastrea radians, assembly GCA_964017195.1. Lineage (NCBI taxonomy): Eukaryota > Metazoa > Cnidaria > Anthozoa > Scleractinia > Rhizangiidae > Siderastrea > Siderastrea radians. The sequence continues at coordinate 41,903,404 of OZ024893.1, read as the reverse complement.
TCAGGTAGTACGAACGGCCTCAGCCAGTTTCTCATAATAATATAGCGTGTTTGAAGAAGAAGACGCTATTTTGAAACTGCTAATCAGAGCAGAATTGGGAACTATTTTCGCTCGAATTTCTGCTGACATCAAATACTGCTGTTTCGTTATGCTTCTGCTTATGCTTACCCTGGTTCACACTTACGCTTTCTTATGCTTATGCTTATGTTTATGCTTATGTCACAAGTGTGAACCAGCCTAAAGGGTTAAGATTTCCATTTATAGTGTAGTCTGTTAGACAACTCGTATATCATTTACTTACAGTTATTCTGTCACTGGTTTCCTGGACAAAAACAAGGATAATTTGTACCAAGATTTCAAGAGGCTCCTTTACAACAGGTATCTTCAACACACATTCAGCTAAAAAGTTATTATATCTCTTCGAGTTACGAATTTATTGTCCAAGTTGATTGGATCAAAAAACTGTATGAGAAAAGCCAAAGTTCAAAGACTAATTCCTCTCACTAACCATCAGACAGTTCTAACCAATAGCAGTTTTATGAATTCAGCAAGACATAAAGACAGTATGTCACATCACTTTCCTGTTTGAAAGTAAACGTATGTTCACTAAAATTATTTAGTGGTATGTTTAGGCAATTTCCCAAGTTGAACGATTATCTCAATTCCTATCACCTATATCTTCTTAACAATCTGTTGATATTGTAAGTAGAAATGCGATGTTACACTCTCGAAATTGGTGGTACGTCGAGGCAATATCCCTAGTTGATGGTAGTCTTTATTCCTACCACCTATGACTATTTAGGAATGTAAGGCCTTAGGATAACTGAGTCTATCGTATTTCGCTTCTCGCAGCTCGCATAAGATTCTTAAAGAAATGTGGCCAGAAGGGAAAGAAGACATCACAAAGGTAATTCAAAGGTTGCATGCTTACGAACGGCTATCTAGTGAAGCCAAGCAAAATTTGGGCGTCGTGATACGAGACAAAAAAAACTTTTAAATTATTTTTCTGCCAATTTTGTCTACAAACATCTACCACGGAGAAAGGAAGCGTAATACATTTTCTTCTGACGCTTTTCTCTAATAAAAGCGAGTTTACCGTCACCGTTCCCAAACACTTGCACACAGGCCTAAAAACTGGGAATTTAAACAAAACGGCTTATTTTCTGTCCACAAGCAAATAGGAAGCCAAGTACTTTGATGTTTTGTATTGATGGCAGAATTACTAGGAACTCCATAGCATATCATTTGATTTGACTTTTATTTTCAAAATAACACAGTTGTTTACTGAGAAACTTAATATCTTGCCACAATCAAACCGAAAACGAATTTATTTCTAGGCAATGTTTCAATTGATTACATTCAGTAGAGCCCCCCCCCCCCCCCCCAGCTATCTCGAAGACACGTTTCCTCTCCCTTAGGTAGAGGATCTCAATGGGGTTTTAGCGTCAAACGGAATAAAATTTATCCTTCAAACGTCGAAAGAACAGTAATTTTTACCGTCAACGGAAACCGTTTTCAGTTTTTCTTAGCCGTCAAACGGTTTCAAGTCAACGATTTCAGGTCGTTTACTAGCTCTTCTAGCTCTCAAAGAATAGGTAAATAGGTTGAGCACATTTTTATTTGTGAGGATTTTTATTAATATTGTAAGCAAACTTTGACTTGCCATCTAAGGGATAATAACCCGCGAAAACAAAACTTTCCCCTAGAACACAATAGTAGACATTAAATGTAAAATCGTCTAAGGAAGTATTGTTTGATAACCGTCAAAATATCTAAAATATAATCTTCAACCGTCAAAATCAATATTTTCAGCCGTCAACCATTAGAGCTACTCCCCCCGGCTACTGAGATCCTCTGGCTACTCTTCCCTAGTACTTTACTACTCTCTCCCGGACTCTAGCTGTTTCGATTTTATTTTTGGGAGGGGGAGATTTCCTTGCGTGTTCGAGATCAAGGCAGTCTCCTGTCGTTACACATGGTTTGGTAACGTAAATACTGAAAATACGGGCCATTTTCAGGACACAGACGGGGTAACGTACATGTACCACAAACATGGACCTAAAGCTGATTCATGGTTCAAACGAAGACTTACAGAGGATGTTAGTACAGCAAGAAATTATGCACACGTTTTATTGAACACTTGTGCACATCAGCTACACTCTTTTTTTCTTTTTTTTTTTCATAAGTTCGTCTAATTTTGCGATCCAGGCTGAAACGAAAATGGTTCTTTATTTTTTTTTTTGGGGGGGGGGGGACAATGAACGCTTTACATGTAAATGTAACGACTTATTATCCCGAATTCACTTTACTGCTCTTCCACAATTGAGAATGACAAAAAGATAATAGCCTGACCTCTGCAAACTTCAGTTTAAAGCTGTTTTATACATATCTGCCATATTTACACAAAGAAAATGTAACTCGATACAAGTTCATGCTGTTACCACGTGTTTTTAGCTCGATGCAAAAACGGGTTCAGAACTGAATAAAAATGTTTTATCTCTTAGTCTCAGCTTGGGTACGTTCTTAGCATGTTCGTAACATCTGGGTAAATTTCAGCCTCAACGTTCTTATAAAAAAAGGTTCTTGCGATAGTTTGTGTTTGCTAAGCGTCACCTGTAACACTTCGGCTAAATTCATTGCTTTAAGTTCTTTCGCGGTTTCTTTCAGGTTACTCAGAGGCCTGCTACAGCTGGTGCACTCTTCAAGAGCTCGATGATTGCCCTGGTGGAAAAGCTAGCCGCCAAGGTACAATTACAACACGTAGAGGCGTTAGTGGTTTATCGTTTACCAAGTTTATCACTTTGCTTCGTGTAGCCTGAGAAAACAGCCGACGTTTCGCGAGGTCGCCACTTGAGCCCTCGCCAAACGACGTCTGAGTAAGGAGTGCAGAAATTCCATACTGATGACGTGCTCTACCCAGATCTTGGCAGTGCTTCTGATTGGTTGTGCCGCGAGGGAATTCGACCAATCAGAAGCACTACCAAGATCTGGGTAGTGCACGTCATCAGTATGGAATTTCTGCGCTCGTCACTCAGACGTCGTTTTGCGAGGGCTCAAGTGGCGACCTCGCGGAACGTCAGCTGTTTTCTCAGGCTACTCTCAAACTAACGTAACTGCTGAGTGCGGATGCGAAGTTGGAAGCTTGTCCCCATAATAACAGTTGTTTTGTTTTCTACATTATTTCATATAATGTTGAATTGTATCCTAGTTACTCAATGGTACTCCACCTGAGACACTGGAGGAGTTATTCTCGTGTAGCCTGGAGTTATTCTTCGTGTAGCCTGAGAAAACAGCCGACGTTTCGCGAGGTCGCCACTTGAGCCCTCGCCAAACGACGTCTGAGTAAGGAGTGCAGAAATTCCATACTGATGACGTGCTTTACCCAGATCTTGGTAGTGCTTCTGATTGGTTGCGCCGCGAGGGAATTCGATCAATCAGAAGCACTACCAAGATCTGGGTAGTGCACGTCATCAGTATGGAATTTCTGCGCTCGTCACTCAGACGTCGTTTTGCGAGGGCTCAAGTGGCGACCTCGCGGTACGTCAGCTGTTTTCTCAGGCTATGCTTCGTGAAGTATACTTAGTTGTACTCTTCGTAACATTCCACATATCCTTCAGTTTACGGGTCTAAAACTCATTTAGTGGTATTGATATTTTTTGTTGTTTCTTCTGCAGAAACCGTTCTATGTCCGGTGTATTAAGCCCAACGACATCAAGTCTGCTGCTGTTTTTGACGAGAAACGAATCGGCCATCAGGTAGGTGAACGAAATTCGAAAAGAATTTCTTATTTTATTTTGAATACTAAAACATGCGAGAAATAACTTCTAAATAATTTATCTCAACACGCACAACTTTGCTTCGTATTCGCGTTTGCGGAGCTTTGTGATTGGCTCACAAGTGCATCTTGCTCTAACCAATCAGAGTAGAGAAGCTGGTTTTTTCCACCAAGTAGAAGAAAAAGCAACACCAATCGTGACTTGGCCCACTGGCCCAGGCCCGTTTTTCCGCTCTTGGCATCGGTTGCTTTATCTTCGAGTTCTTATTGGTTCAAAACTGCAACGTGCAGTTTAGCTTCTGCTCTAACGAGTGAGTTATTTTCATTTTCAAGGTGGATTATCTCGGGCTGATGGAGAATTTACGTGTTCGCCGAGCTGGATTCGCTTTTAGGATGCATTACAAACGTTTTCTTCAGAGGTGAGATGATTCATGAATTAGTAAGAGTAGTCTAAGAAAATCCTTATAACTAATAAGGTGTCATGAAAATTTTTCTACAGTAAATCTGTTTTTTTTATTTTTGTTCTTGAATGCAAGTTTAGTTTCAGCTTTGCCGTATACGAATGCAGTCAAAGTAGCCCTGCGTCAAACGGTCATTCTATAAAAACCAGACAGTTTAAAACGTCCAGAAAATTCTTTCCTTATAAATTGCTGTAAACTTAATCTTGCGAACATGGTCTCTTTTTATGAAATCCCAACCAGTTTTCAGTTTATTACCTTTACCCGCTTTGACTTTCACCTAAATCAACACTTACTTGACATAAAAGGCCAATACGATGATAGCCATGTTGGTAATCAAATTTTTGGATTTCTTTTCACAAATTCCAAACTGAAAGAGAAACGTAAAACGTTTTGTTGTCAATTTTTCTTGGTCGGACCTTCCTCCACATCAAATTCTCTTTCGTTGATTTTTCTTTAATGAAGGGCAGTCGAGCCTTTATTTAACGGTAGCGCCAATTCCCAAAGTTTTGACTGAACAATCTCATCGTTATAGGAAACGTAAAAATATGGAGTGTAGGATGTCAAAAGAAGCTTTCTTAGGGTATTGCATCTCAACAGCGTTTCTTATCGCCTACTATGCTTTCACTCTACAGGTACAAAATGATTGCGAAGAAAACTTGGCCTAAGTACGATGGCATTGACAAAGAAGGAGTTACTGTTATTGTCGATGAAACTGGCTTCTCCTCAGATGTCAAGTATGGCCGCACAAAACTGTTCATCAGAACTCCAAAGACGGTGTTTGAGTTGGAAAAAAAACGAGCGCAAGTTGTGCCAACAATAGTTATGTTCCTTCAAAGGGTGAGATGACATTGAAAGAATATAAAACTACAAAAAAATGACAGTGATTCCTCAAAAACATTCAAGTTGGCAAAGCATCAATGTAGAACAGCACCACAGGAAAGCACTGCTCAGTAGCTTGCATTTGAATGGTCACACTTTAGGATTTCATCCACATACTGAAAAGTTAGAACCACCTTGTACAGCGCAGTAAACATCACCACAGGAAAGTACTGCTCAGTAGCTTTCATTTGAATGGTCACACTTTGGGATTTCATCCACATACTGAAAAGTTAGAACCACCTTGTACAGTGTAGTAAACATCACCACAGGAAAGTACTGCTCAGTAGCTTTCATTTGAATGGTCACACTTTAGGATTTCATCCAGTTTCAAAACTTAGGACCACCTTGTACAGCATAATAAACAGCACCACAGAAAAGTACTGGTCAGTAGCTTTCATTTGAATGGTCACACATTAAGATATCATAGACTCAAAAGTTACAACTACCTTGTACAGCATGAAAAACAGCACCACAGGAAAGTATTGCTCAGTAGCTTTCCTTTGAATGGTCACACTTTAGGATTTCATCCACAGACTTAAGAGTTGGAACCACGTTGCGAAGCATATGAGACAGAACCACAGAGAAGTACTGCTCTGTAAATTTAATATGAATCGTGGCACTTTGAGATTTGCCTGTAGAGCAAATAGGAAAATAGCCCAAGCATTACAAAGATCAGCTATAAGAAACTCAACAAATCGTAATGGTGCTGTATACATTTAGTATACCTCAGGTGCTTTACAGACATTTATCTCTGACAATTAATTATATCATAAGTCGGTGAAGTATGATCGTCGGGGTGAGTGTAGTCCTGAGAAGGACTCCTTTTCAGGACTACACTCACCCGGACCATCATACTTGGCCGATTTACGATAAAACTGTGACTCTTGGGTTCAAACAAGAGAGGTCAAACTATTTACAAATTTATCTTATGACAGCGACATCATCGGGACGTCAGCTCTGTTCCCACGTAAGAAATTAATCAGTGTGTTAATTTGTGTTTTTTCCCACCTGACAGCACTGGCGAGGTGGCCTTGCCCGAAGGCGTGCCAGGAAGCTCCGCGCTATGTACCTGATCATGGACAGCTTCAGGAAATACTCGCGAAGGAAGTTTGTGTTCCAAATGCGTGACGCCTACAGGTGAGAACAGAAGGTTTCCTTTCTCACCCCGCCGTAGTGTAACGTGACTATAAAACCGCAGCTTCTGCTTCACGACGTCACTAGCTTTTGTGACGCGGGTGACGGGTGACACGCCAGTGTTACGAGCGAAGTTTTGCTTTACAAGCGACGAGATTTTTTTCGTACTTGTAACCACCCTCCACTAGACAACTGAACAAACTCGAGCAACATTCAGTTCGATTTTTTCGAGAAAGTACGGGCTTGATTTTCATCGCACACTGATCAATTTGAAGCTTCAACATCCTCCCCCGGACATACCCCGGGCATTTGACTGTGCGTCGTGCCCGGGGAGGGGGGAAGTTGAACGTTGCGTTGGAAGGGTGGGGAATTTGATCCGGATTTATCTCTTGTTCTGACGTAATGCGCCCGTGAGTTTTTTTTCGGTTTTTGCAGGGTTTGACGGAGTGCAATATAGAATTTCGCCTTTGTTAGCGGATAACTCTTTCAAAAGGGTCTTTCTAAGAAGAGCAGGGATGGCGCAGTGGTGAGAGCGCTCGCCTCCCACCAATGTGGCCCGGGTTCGATTCCCAGTTCCGGTGTCATATGTGGGTTGAGTTTGTTGTTGGTTCTCGTCCTTGCTCCGAGGGTTTTTCTCCAGGTTCTCCGGTTTTCCTCCCTCCATGAGAAAACCAACATTTCCAAATTCCAATTCCACCTGCTTGTAAAGCGCATTTGATTATATTCATAAAGAAAATGCGCTATATAAGTTCTAAATTATTATTATTATATTATTATTAAGTTTGAAGGGGTCATTACGGCAATCTTTCTCTGAAAGGCGTGTTTTAAGTGTTTGATTGAAGGCGAAATTTGTCTTTGAGGAGAGGTAGTTCAGTACTAACTGGTGGGGCATTTGAACGGCTTTTTTGCCCCGAGGGGAGGGAATTTGAATAAGCCAATCTTCCAAAAGTTCAAATACCCGGGGTGGTGGGGGGGGGGGATGTTGCACTTTCGAGTTGATTAACGTTTTGTTGTCACGGGGGTCGTTTTTCCAATACAGACATGTGTTTGTATGGCCTAGTCTCCAACGCAGCCGTGGTTACAAATGTAAATAACACGATACTAATTTTTAAATTTCCTTTTTTCATTGCAGGGGCTGCAAAGATCTCAGCGACTATGGCAAATCCATTACCCAAGCCACCCCTCTCATTGCAAGCAAGGAATTTGCTTCTTATGCCAAGACAATGTTTGACAGGTAGGGACAGTCATAACTGACATAGTATTTCAGGTGCGTGTTAGCAACATATGTGTCAAAGGCTGGGTTCGTCGCGTCCTGAAAACCCTTGATTTTCACTAGTGCTGTTTCACGGCCTTGTAAGATAAATTTTGGTGCATGATAGTTCTTGAATTTCTACTTTGTTTTCAAAGCTTTTAAATTCAATTATAATTCAATTGCAGCCTAGTGCCATTTACGGTATGCTAATTTTCAACTTATAGGAAAGTTTACGTATCAGAAAGTAGATTTTGTATGAAAATGTGGTGAGGTATTGAACTTTCGTATAGGAACTCAGAGGTAATAGACGGAAGTTTCAAAGTGTTGTCTTGGAAAGTACTTGAAAAGTAAAGTCCTTGAATTTTTTGCCTTAAAGTAAGCACGAACCCTGAAACGATTGTTTAGTAAATTGGAACAAGCGCGGCGTGCACGAAAATCACTGACGCGTGCAGAGTTTCTGCAGAGATCGCTATTTTCGCGCGCGTTCGCTTGTTTTTAGGACTTGTTGTAGTTTATTGTATATATTATCATGTAATCAAAGAACTCCAAGAAAACGAACTGGGTCTTAAATTGGCAGTAGCCCTGTTCTTGTGATAGAACATGTATTTCTATCTTAATGTTTTATTCTTGTGGTGAAATAAATAAAAGAAAATAGATGCAGTTTCAAGTTGCAAAATTACTACTGCCAATTGGAACTTCTTTTTGGAATAACGAAATTCTCAAGTCTGTTCTGCATGTCTGGACGCTCGAACACGATTTACCCTCGTGATTGTCCGTGTCTCATTCTTTTCTCCGTTACAGTCGCTAGAGAGACCATAACGTTTTTATTTTGCTTCCTATGCAAACATTAAAGTCCGTACCCAAGACGGGTCTTATTCCGAGGACAAGTCCCTTCATCTGAACCACTTTCGTTAAAAAAAGCTATTCCTGTTTACCAGAAGTTCGTCTCTGAGACTTGTCCTTATACGATTCAAGCTGGGGACACGTTGTCCCCCCAGATTTTCGCGTGTACTGTTCGTGGGACAAATCCCTTCAATCAAATACAAACCAAAACGATCACAAACCAAGTTCAACTGTCCCTGCTATCTTTGCAGACTGTAGACTATTTTGAGATTTTAATTTTATTTTGCTGTTTGCACTTGCACCGCACCAACGCATTCCAGGTATTTTTGCAAACTATAATGGAAGTATATCCATCTAAGCATCTAAGTAACGGACTTGCCCCTTGGAGCTAGTCTCCGAGACAAGTCCCTTGTAAACCGACTAAAGTGCATTTCGTGACTTGCAGGTGGTGGGCCTTCAAAGTGTTGTCACGCATTCCACCTGAAGATCACGATGAGGTTATGCTGAAAGCGGCAGCTTTCGACTGTCTGGGTGGAAAGAGAAAGAACTGGGCACTACAGACCCGTTGGCAAGGCAACTACCTTGCTAAGGTATGAAAACAGCGTTGGAATTATTATTTAAAATTACAAACACTGAATTTTGTTCGAAGAGATAAACGCTTAGCCTTGGGTGTTATACACACAGGTTATCAGATTTTGGCTCGATTAGAGGAGAGTTTCCGGTGAGAAAGCTTTCTGGACAAGGTTGGAGTAATGAGTAGCAAGCCAGATTTTTTGCGTGGCGAGTTTGCTTGAGGCGCTCTTTATCTCGCAACGTTTTTGGTAACTTGCCTCTCCAGAACGCTTTGCGAAACAACGTCCCTTGCATGAAAAAGGTAGCGTGTAACGTAAGGTGCAAAGGACAGAATCCTTACATGAGATAAGTTTGCTTCAAGAAAGTAGAAATAGTTGCTTCTCTGTTAGAAACCTTAAAAGGCAAGCTGCACTGAGGGGCATCCAACAAGGATCTAACAGCTCTTGACTCTTTCCAGTTGTGTTTTTTTTTTTCGTTGATCATGCATGGTTGAACGAATGAACGAAGTAAGAATAATATGCACAAAGAAAAAGCCCTTTTTTATAACAGCGTTGTATTTTTCAGTCCGAAGAGAACTCTCAAGTGGATCTGTTTAACAGAAATGTTGTCAACCGCTTCTCGACTAAAGGAGAGATGGTGCTCTTCTCTTCCTACGCCAAGAAGGTAAAATTATAAACTTCCGACATGTTATGTTTCAAGTTTTTTAAGTCCGTTTTATCAATTTGCCGTCCAAGAATCATACAAAAATAGAGAAAAAATTAAATTGTTCGAAGGTTGAAAATTGCCAAATATGTGGTATATAGAAACGTTGAAAGAACGAGGCTAGTTAAGATTAGTGAAGACAAATCTTGTTTACCTGTGGTATTCTCGTTGTTGTATGTCTTAGACTACGAGCAGTCTCTCTTTCCGCTCAGGGATACAGACTGTAGTCGAGGAAAACGAACAAGCGAGCGAGCGCGAAATCGACTTCCGCGTTGAAACGTGGCGCGCGTGTCGAGCCGCTAGTGTAGCCGACTCAGTACACAAGCGGCTCGACACGCGCGTCACGTTTCAACGACGTGGGTGATTTTCGCGCCCGCTTGCTTGTTCGTTTCCCTCAACTATCTCTGAGCGGAAAGAGATACTGCTCGTAGTCTATGTATGTCTCATCTGTTCTTACAAAATTTATTTTGTGTGTAGGTTAACATGAAGGCGAAAGTGGCTGATCGTATTTTGGTGGTAACCACCTCAGCGATCATCAAACTGGACAACAAGTTCAAAGTGATGAAGACGATCCCGCTTGAAAAGGTCAGTGTAACTGAACACCAGTCTCTTTTAATCTTAAGGATAACTCGTGTGTTCTAAGCGTGGGGATTTTTCCTGCATGCCACCGTGTTCTTGCTGGACGTTTTCAAGTTCAAGCGACCTTATGCTATTAAAGGGGCTTTGCTCCTATTTTTATTTCTTTTAAAAAGCAAAAAAGAATATTGAATCAAGGAAACTCAAAAATAATGATTTTTTGGTTTTTTTTTTTTTTTTTTTTTTTACCATTTCTCTACTGGTTGTCTGAAACTATAATCCGGAGGTCCCGGTTTCAACTCTTCCTCTCTGACCACTTGTATTTGTTTCACGGTAGTCCCATGTTCAAATCCAGTTGGCTTGTAAATAGCCAACTGGTAAGCCTCCCACCAGTTGAAGTTTTTCAAACGTCTTTGTCCCATTTGTCATGTTTATACTTTCAGAGGTTTATAGTGTCTGCAATTAGCGTTGCCGTGCTAAAATACTCCGACACTTAAATAAAGTTGTTATTATTATTATTATTATTATTATTATTATTATTATTATTATTATTATTATTATTATTATTATTATTATTATTGATAACAGGTGTCTTTAACTAGGGGTGACCGAATTGCAACTAAAAGAAAGAATTAAACCAATTTATTTTAAGTTCTTCAATTGTATCTTGAAAAACTCGTGAAAAGTTGAGTGTGGTTTGTTCTCCCTTTGAGAAAATCATTTGGTATCTTTCTCTTTTATGTGCACTTATTGTAGGTGCATTGCGTGTACGATAAAATAACATTGTTTATCTGTAGTTAAGTTTTTCGTCTTCTACAGAATTACATTTGTTTTGTTTTCTGTTTGCGTGGCTTTTTGTTTGTTTGTTTGTTTCGTCGTTCTTGGTCGTAGCAAGGTTAACTTAAAGGAGCTACGTCACGGATAACGCATCTTGAAAAAACTGGCAAGTTTTTTCAAGTTTGTCATTCGTAATCCGTCTTAATCTTCCTCAGTCGTAACCATCCTTGTTTAGTTTTGGTTTATTATTACTTCTTTGGTGTTTTTCTACCATGGGAAACTATTATTTTGAGGTTTCCTTCAATGAGAAAGTAATTTGTCAGATCAGAAAAATGAATGAAAGCGCCGTGACATAGTTCCTCTAATTACTTTCCCATGGTGTTTTTGTTAGGTGACAGGTCTGAGTCTAACTCCAGCTGATGATCAGCTTCTTGTTGTACATGTTCAACACAATGACCTGGTCATATGTCTGGTCAGCCAGTCTAAAGCCAACAGAGTCAGCGAGCTCATGGCTAACCTATACCTGCAAATCTACCAGTGAGTATATTGATCAATTTATGAAGGGTGCATTGGATTGGCGATGTGGGGGCGCGATGGTGTAGTGGTTAACGCGTTGAACTTCAGATCTGGCCCCAGTTGTTCAAAAGTTGGATAGCACTATCCACCGGATAAATCTCTATGCAGTGGATAACGCAATTGGTTTCCCCGGCTAACACTTATCCACTGGATAGTGATTTATCCGGTGGATAGCGCTATCCAACTTTTGAACAACTGGGACCTGAAGGTCGGAGGTTCAAGACCTGGGCCCGGTTGCGTAAAGAAACTTAAGATTAAGTGGGAATTTCTTCAAATGTTCCCAGTTTTCCGGAGGATTTCTTTGCACCGTGATTGTGTTTCCTGTGCTCTATTATCTGTCTTCGGCCGATTTATCCATAATAGCGTGCAAGAAAATCCTCCGGAGCACAGGGAATGACTGCAGAAATTCCCACTTAATCTTAAGTTACTTTATGCAACCGGGCCCTGGGGCCCGTTTCTCGAACGTCCGGGTAACTTTTCGGGCCCGGAGCTATATTTCGAAATCAAAATCTATCAAGCGATGTCGTAGTTTTTAGCCCGCATACTAGCCCAACTTGTGTTATGCAAACATCGCGCACATAAAATAGCTTTCCGGGCCCGAAAAGTTATCGGGACTTTCGAGAAACGGGCCCCAGGTCTCCACATTATGTCGTATTGTTTCCTTGTAGACGAAGACTTTTCCAAAATATTTTTACCCTTCAGTTTTGAATTAGAGTTTTCTTTACCTTGAGCTTAAAATTAGCTTTTAAAAACATTTTATACGAGCAAGATGAAAACCGCGGTTAACTTTTAAGCGTAGATTAGTGTTAACCGGCTTTCTAACAACCGGGCCAATATCTCATTATGATTTATCTTGGTGTTCACAGAAAATACAACAGGATGGTGGATGTTCGTGTTGACTCGCACGTGAAATGCGAACTGGGTAAAAAACCATTCAACTTGACGGTCAAAAACTGCTCACAGGACTCCGCTCTGACCTTCAAGAAAGTTGGAAATGCTGATATAGCACTGCTGTGGCCTACAGAAAAGGCTTGAGTGGAAACCACAGAAATTGGATAAACCCCTGGCTTGCTAAGAATACCAGAATTTCTTAAATTGGGAAGATTTCAAAAACGAAGATCACCACATAAAATTACTTCTCGGTAGCTTTCATTTGAATTGTTAAACTTAACGATTTAAAAGATTCAAAAGTTAGAACCGCCTTGTATGTATAGCATATTTAACGGTACCACAGGAAAGTACTGCTCAGTAGCTTTGATTTTGAACGTTCACACTTAAGGACTTCGTCCAGGTAGGGCCACGGTTGAAAAACCTCAGTTTTAAGCTTAGATACACTACTGTTAACTGTTAACTTTATATTGAGGCTCAATATAAGAGAGATGTGAGATGTGTCAAACTTATGATAGTTTACCCAAGGACATTTAAATCAGCCCGACTCCTCTACTTACACATAGATTTATAATCGAAGTCATATGGTATTTTCAAACACCTTTATAAAAGGTTGTAGTTTATTACTCGTTGCTCAATCACAATGGTATTGCCGAAACGTTCTTAAAACATTTTCAAAATCCCACAACTTTATTCATGTTGAATGAAACTCTCGTCGGAATTTTGTTGGTTATAAATGTAATACAACAAATTTAAAGATGTCCTGCACAAATTGCACACGACACCATCAAATAAAACTTATACCGTGTTAAGTCAGTCCTTACTGAATTGAATAGAACAGCAAATTACTCCTCCTTATGGAAAGATTAATAAGTTGTAAACGGGCTAATACCAAGCAGAAAAGATAGGGAATATCTTTCGCTTGTTCCTCTCTTCGTTTGAGTAAAAAGTTTCTAAAACTAAATTTGAATACACACGGGTTTACTTGGTCATAATTTGCCTGGCAAGACATCGTCTGGTTTGGGATCGATGAAACCAGTCTGTATTTATCCTCAATAATTCGTTTTAAGACGATTGAGAATAAGTTCCAGCTTGAAGGTCTTAAGACGTAGTGCTTTGTATTACGTTTATAGCAATTGCATTTTAAATATGTAGTTTTGTACTTTATATACCGTATATAAAAAAAATGTAACTAATGATAATTCTATACAAGTTGCTGAAAGCACTATGTATTCTGTTATTTAATAGGAAAAAATTGTTTTTGTAGAAGAACTTTACAAGAGTTGCCATTTGACACGGTGCAGGTTTTCGATTCAGTCACAAGTAGCCTGCATAACAGGAGTTGTTGAGCCGAGTGAGTCATTGTTTCTGACCCGCAGGAAGAGCGACCGCTAAGCGCGAGACACGAGCGCGGAGTGCGAGACGAGGAGTGGAGTCTCGCTCTTCGCTCGGCTCAGTAACGCCTGCTATGCAGGCTAGTCACAAGATACAGTGGACTTCACGCCATCTTGAAAACCGTTACAGTGTTTAAAGAAAAAATGTACGAGAGAGAGGGATTTCGAGAAAACCAGTTGTAAATTGTTGTATAAAGGAAAGAAGACGGTTTACGGTTCGAGATAGAGAGAGGTTTTAGATAACCGGTGTTCTAGATTTCGAGAACCAAGTGTAGATTAGTACGAACTAGTTTGATAACTAATACTTTCGTGCATCTAGATTATTTGAAAGAATAATTATATTGTAGCTGGACCTATTTAAAACTGACCCATGTGGAATTTTTTATAAAGAGATGAATTCTTTAGTATGGTGTGTATTCTTGTGTTGTTCGTTCTTTTCGATTAATACAACTTCTTGAAAAAAAGAAGACTTCAGATTTTTACCCATAATAGTTAAACTATGTAGCTCGCTCACATCAAGTGATTTTCCAAGCATTGCTATAAAACAAAAGAAAACAGCTCCGCCAATCACAGCAAAGACAAACAACGTAATGAACCAATCAGAACTCGAAGAAAAACACAGGTAACCGGTGCCAAGCTCACGGGAAAACAAGCAACCATGAGTGTCAAACGCGGGAACATTACTGGTGCCAAGCGCGGGAAAATATGCACAGGTACCAAACGGGCGAAAACTCGTCCCAACCTCGTCCCCAGGGCCTTCTCCTCGTTGAAAATGGCGGTCAGAGAAACCCCTGGCAAAGGCTGCCAAAGTGGCTCCAAAAATTCGTTAGAATTTCGTTAGGTAAACACGATGAAATGTCTTCGTTTCGTTTGGACAACGGTTTCCGATTGCAGAAAACAAACAGGGCCGCCAGACACTAGAAACAACCTCCAAAAAAGCCATTTCTTCATGTGTCACGTGACAAAGTACTCCACGATTCTTGGAGTATTTCAGCAGCCTTGGCCAGGGGTTTCTCCGACCGCCATTTTGAACGAGGAGAAGGCCCTGGGGACGAGGTTGAACTCGTCCAAACGAAGTGACAATTGGTCAGTTTAGTTTTACACCTGGCGGGAAAAAAAAACGAAAAATTTCTGTTTTGTTGCATCACCTTGCACAAGTTTGTTTCCACTAAACGTAAAGGTAAATCAAATACAATTACTGTCAACACCAACTTACTGGTCCCGCTCTTAAGTAAAGTCCGCTTACCAGTCAACTCGAAGCATAATGAGGCCAGTGTCAAGCGCGGGAAAAACTGTGTGATCATGTGGACCTGATGGGCAATGGATTTGCTCCTTACCGATTGGCTAAGAGGGTAGCATCTTGTTTCTGATTGGCTAACAACAAGAGGTGTACCAAGTGAGGCCTGTCACTGGGGTAATACACTTATCAAATGTGACTTAGAGTACATTTCCGTTCGAGAGCAATTGAGCCTGCGAGTTAGGTGAGCCTTCTCGCAGGACAGCACAATTTGCTCTTAAAAGTTATGAAAGAAAGTACTCTTAAGTCGCGTTTCATATACTTATTACAGCATTGACATCATCTGTTTCTAGCAGTGCCCATCCTCCCCCCCCCCCCCCCGAGCATTAGGATTTTTTGAAAACAAACTGGCAAATGCCCCACGGCAGGGACAAACGAGCTGTTCAAACGCCCCGCAGTACAGGTAAAAACATACGTTGAATTCTTAGTTTTCGGGCTTACCTTCATCCTAATCAAAAAGTCTCAAATAAGTCTTATTTCTCTGTATTGCTTCACTGATCATTCGTTCTGTGGATCTAAAGTCTCATTTTGTCCTCCTTAGACAAAGTTAATCCCAGATTTATCACCCTTGTCCGATGAACTTATCAGTGAAAGGAAGTGACAGTGCTGTGACGTAAAAATCACGAGACCATCAATTGTCCCGGAGTAGACTAATGCCCGGCCCCCGGGACGGACAATGAGGGAAAATGCCCCACTAATGCCCGGGGGGGGGGGATGGACACTGCTGGAATTGACTGATGCATAACTTTTCATGAACCAGACCTCAACTCGGTTAAAACTTTTAAAAATACCAGTCAGTAGTTATCAACCGCTTTCTGCTTCACACTTTGGACAATAAAACAAATTAGAGGTAGAGATCGACAATGTTAGCTCCAGAACACTTGTACACTGCCGGCTTTATTTTTCTCATATTACAACAAATTCCGGTTCGTCAACACTGAGGGTTCTTGGAGAATTTTAAATGAAAATTTTTATAGCTATTCACATCTTCTGCGATAAAACCTGACGTGTTCCTAACAATTATTAGTCTGATGGCTAGTGCGGCACGTAAATTACGTTTTTCTGCTCGCTGAAAACTGTGGTGGAATTCTCCAGAAATTCTAATAGTCACGGAAACAAACTGCTTTTTTCCACTCTTGGATTAATAGTTGCCATGGTAACCTCGCCTCGAGCACATGTGTTGACCAATCAGAAAAACGCAACATACAGTGCTTGTAGCAAAAGGCCAAGGTAAATTAATTAGTCGTTTTTTCGTTGTTTTCGTATAAAACGTCCTTTCCAGAAAATTCCGAACGCTCAAGAATTGAAATAAATATTTTTTATACTGCGTCAGTGATTTCACGGCTTTTACCAGAAAAACGAAAAATAACAGCATGGATCTTGAAAATAATGCCTCTCAGCTTTTTAATATTTGAAGTGCTTTGGCTTATATATGGAAATAAACTGCAAAATGTGTGCGAAGCGTCGGTGTAGAGATTAATTTACTTATTTTTATTCATTTTCTCTAATTTGAAATCTGTAGAAATTAAGGTTTTTCTCTTAACCAGCCAAATAGACAAGTATGGAACTACTAAATCGATATTTCAAGTTTTACTAGAAAGCGATTAAGATAGTAAAAGATTGTTTTTTTGCTGATTTAAAGTTGTCAAACAAAACCAAGGTCACGCATATATGACGTAAATATTAGCGTTTACGCTTTCCTGTGGTCATTGTGGTGGCGTTCATGCGATTGTTTGTTTTAAACACAATTTGCAGTTGAAATAATTACCTTCAGCATTAAGGCGAATCTGGAACAAGAACCGGGCGATTTTCTATGCATGTTTTGGCGACGTTTCCACCACATTCAAGCACCGCTTGTAATGAATAACGCAAGTTGGTCTCATTAGAAAAACGTGATGTACTCCAGCAGCGAGACACTTATTTTTGTCAGACAACTGAGACTTCTTGATTTTAACTTCCTCAATTGCTTCCACTGATAATTGTCCTTTCAAGTTTCTTGACGTTTCGATCAGTTGCTTTTAATTCCTTTTCACGCAATTTCCTCCAATACCCCAAAAGATATCATTCAAATCAAAAGATCGAAAAAGGGACTGATTTTTTTCACGTAAAACTGACATTTTCGACAACGCTCTTCAAATTGTTAGTTCTTTTGGCAATTGTTGTGCGTGCCTTTAATATTCTCCCAGCTCGCTGGGAGATTTTTCAACGCACTAAAAAAACTAACTTTTCATGAACGGACCTCAACTCGGTTAAAACTCTTTAACATATCAGTCAGTAGTTATCAACAGTTTTCTGCTTCACCAGATTTAGACAATAAACCAAATTCATGATAGGCAGAGAACAGCTCCAGAACACTTGTACACTGCAGCTTTATTTCTCTTTTATTACAACAAATTCGGTTCGTTAACAAGGGTTCTTGAAGAATTTCAAATGAAAATGTTTATAGCTATTCACATCCTCCGCGATAAAACCTGATGTGGTCCTAACAATAATTGTTATTATTAGTCTTATTTTTAAAGACTAGTGCGGCATGTAAATTACGTTTTTCTGCTCGCTGAAAACTGTGGTGGAATTCTCCAGAAATTCTAATAGTCACGGAAACAAATCGTTTTTTTTTTTAATCCACTCTTGGATTAATAGTTGCCATGGTAACCTCGCCTCGAGCACATGTGTTGACCAATCAGATGAACGCAACATACAGTGCTTGTAGCAAAAGGCCAAGGTAAATTAATTAGTCGTTTTTTTCGTTGTTTTCGTATAATAATTCCTTCCCAGAAAATTCCAAACGCTCAAGAATTGAAGTAAATATTATTTATACTGCGTCAGAGATTTCACCGCATGGTTCTTACCAGAAAAACGAAAAATAACAGCCTGGATCTTGAAAATGATGCCTCTCAGCTCTTTAATATTTGAAGTGCTTGGCTTACATATGGAAACAAACTGCAAAGTGTGTGCGAAGCGTCGGTGGAAAGAGAGATTAATTTACTTATTTTTATTCATTTCCTCTAATTTGAAATCTGTAGAAATTAAGGTTTTTCTCTTGACCAGCCAAATAGACAACTGTATGGAACTACTGAATCGATATTTCAATTTTTACTAGAAAGCGAGAAAGATAGTAAAAGATTGTTTTTTGCTGATTTAAAGTTGTCAAGCAAAACCAAGGTCACGCATATATGACGTACATATTAGCGTTTACGCCATCCTGTGACCAGTCACTGTGGTGGCGTTCATGCGATTGTTTGTTTTAAACACAATTTGCGGTTGAAATGATTGCCTTCAGCATTTAGGCTAATCTGGCGACGTTTCCACCACATTCAAGCACCGCTTCTAATGAATAACGCAAGTTGGTCTCATTAGAACTCAAACTTACCCACATTTTGCCGGCATTTTCGTCATGGTGGGAAAGACGTGATGTACTCCAGCAGCGAGACACGTATTTTTGTCAGATAACTGAGACTTCTTGATTTTAACTTCCTCAATTGCTTCCACTGATAATTGTCCTTTCAAGTTTCTTGACGTTTCGAACAGCAGCTTTTAATTCTTTTTCACGTAATTTCCTCAAATACCCCAAAATATACCATTCAAATCAAAAGATCGAAAAAGGGACTGATTTTATTCACCTAAAACTGGCATTTTCGATAACGTGTGAGTTCCGGCTTTTGGCAATTGTTATGTGTACTTTTGAAACCTTCTTCAAGAATACGCGAAAAATCTCTATTTCGAAACGTTGCAAGTTTTAGTGAAATATTTGCTTTTATTTGCACATTGAAAATCCACGGATATGGCTACCATTTAAGTAACGTTGGCGAAGTTTGTGTTATCTTCTTGATTATTTTAATGGAAGGCTTATGACATTTTTCTCTCCTTGACGCAATTATTACAGTACACACGTCATTTATGCGCAAGTGAGACGTCGGCGTGTTTTTTGCTAATTAACACCTTTTCAGTCGTTTTGACAAGTTCTTCCAGCTCTGCAATTTTTGTTCGGAACACTTTGGTGATAGGGTGTTATCAAATTTAGATTAATATCAGATGGTTTTTACGAAGTTTCTTCAAAAATTTACAATTTATGCTATGTCGAGGAAAGATTTAATTACAAAAAGATGATCCCGATTCTGAGTTAGAAACCATTTATTTAGATGTGCCGATAAACGAGCTGCTTCCATCCAACTTGTACAATATTAATCCTTTCTCGTGTTTCTAGAATCAAACCTCGAGTCCAAAGAAATTGACCAAAGATTGACCGTTCAAGTGAGTTTCTATCTTTTAGCTCTGTGGATAGAGTTCCATTTCAAATGAAAGCTATTGAGTTCCATTTTCCTGAGGTGCTATTTGTTATGCAGCACAACGTGGCTCTAACTTTTGAGCCTGTGGACGTATTCCTTGAGTGTGGTCATTCAAAGAAAAGCTACTGAGCAGTACTTTCCTGTGGTACTGTTTATTATGCTGTACAAAGTGGCTTTAACTTTTTCATCTACGGATGAAATCCTGAAGTGTGAATACTCAAATAAAAGCTGCTGAACAGTACTTTCATGTGTTGCTGTTTATCATACTATACAAGGTGGTGCCATCTTTTGAATCGGGATGGAATTTTAAAGTTTGAATATTCAAATGAGACGTTTTGAGTAGTGCTGTTATCTTGTGATGTTTGCCTATCGTTTCTTTTAACGTGGATATTTTCTGAAATTAATATAAAAAATTGCACTTAAGAATCTATAGGAAATAAGTATCTTTGAGTGCTTTACAGTTTTAATTGTCGGTAAATTTAAAAGATAGCTCAAGATAAAAGCCAACGTAGATAGGTCTAGTGAAAGATCGAGGTAAAAAGCTCCTTTGAGGCCTGATGAATTCTAGATTACAAAATGATACAGGTAAAACTCAAATCTCTAAACTTCCCCACAGGGGGTAACGCAAATTAATATTTGTCCAAGTAAAAGTCACTCATAGACCTAAAACATATTTGCACTTAATCCGGTTTATTGAAAAGTGGTAATTTATCATTTGAAATTCATTTAACTTTCAGTAAAAATTTTAATACAGCACACAAGTGTGTATTTATTTCATTTGCGATACAGAATCTAAAAACAACGATCTCTTCTCGTGAAGCCGCCTATACTTAGTGCGGCTTTCAGACGATATACTTTTTTTCTTCCATAATTTACAATGGACTGATTTATCTTTACACCCACCAAATGACTTTGCAATAAAAGAGTGCTACTTTTATTTTTCTGACGTCAATGTTTCTTTTATTCAAAACAATACTGAAGCAGGAGACTTTTTCGATCTTTTTTTTTTTTCGAAAATTCTCTTCTATTTCTGTAATCTCCGGATGTTGTTTGCATCGTATAATCCCATATGGTTTTATCCTTTCCTTACTATCTAAGATCACATGCAAATGCAACATGCTGAGAGATTTTCACACAAAGTATCCTGGTTTATCAACAAATGTTATTGGTATCTCTAAGGAGGTCAACTTCGTTTTATCACTTATTGAAAGTAAAAATCAAAATATATTGCTTGCTTTCTTAGTAAAAGAGGCTCGATAAGAGAATTATCGACTTCCTCACTTTAAAAGATATTACACAATATCATTATTTATACTCAAGAAATTAAACATGAATGCTGTTGGTTTGTTTTCTTGCTCGTATCAAACTAATTTTCTGGAAAATGAAATCGAATATTAAACTTGGTAGTACAGCAATTTATAATGTAACATTATACGAAAATGGCTCAAGTTTTCCCTGGCAGTGAGCCATGCATGGTGAAATTCCAAAACGTTACCTATCAAATGGAAGTCATTACGTTTTAGTGGTGCTGTTTATTATTCTGTGCAAAGTAGTTCTGAGTTTTGAGTTTGTGGATGGTGTCCTATAGCTTGATTGGGCGGCATTCAAATGTAAGCTACTGAGCAGTACTTTTCTTCGGTGCTGTTCATTGTGTTGCCCTCGGCAATTCTAACTTCCGGCAGGTCGACGAACGAAATTCTCAAGTGTTATCATTTAAATGAAAGTCCTGGAATGGTCCGTTTTTGCCTTGAATCTTTCAGTTCTGAGCAACAATCTAATTTTAAAAATAGCCGCTTATCATCATGCAGAGATGATTTCTTTTTCATGTTTACTTTTGTGGTCTAATGATTCCATTTTGCTCCGCCAATCGTTTGCCGGTTACTGAGCATTTGCTAAATACTTGACAGTTTTTAAAGATTGTTTTGGTTAAAAATGTACTGTCTCTGATTAGCCGAAATGTAATTGCTAAGGGATGAACTAATCGAGCTAGGAGATTCATGCTTCATAGTCTACATTAACAACAGGTCACATTTCTAGCTTGGAGTAATGTTCCCTTTAGAGACATCATATGATATCTCATAGACTGTAACATTTTTTATTGCAACACATGAAATTGAAAACTCGCCTGTTTGCTCATGTTTAAAAATAGCAAATAACATCAAATGGTAAAATCAAATTGCATTCTAAGAAAAGAAAACAATTGAAGAAAGGCAAGTGCATAAAGATTGAAGCAAGGGACTTTGTTGCAAGAATCGCATTACAAAAGAATTTTAAAACAACTTTTTTCTTAGGCTTAAAATGTAGATTTGCGTGGGGTACTTTTTCGCCTAGGTTTATATTGTTTGCGGATGTTGTAGTATAATCGCAATAAATTTAAAATCCGGAATGCTTTTATAATTGTTGTGATCAGAAATGATAATTTATGCTGGAAGTGTAATGTCATTTTACAAACAAACACTATCACTGGCATAAGCCTGACATGGAACGTGAAAGAATTTTTCATCATTTTGCGTTTATGGCCCTCAATTTTTAATCAGTATGTCCAAAACAAAACTGGTGAAATTTGGTCGAAGGCCGAAAATCTGTTTTCGCTTGCTTCTTTTTCTGGTAGCATAAGGGCACAATTATTTATTTTCCCATCTTACTGAAATGTAATGTTTTACTAAATTGCCAGGACTCTTTAAGAAAACAGCCTTTAAAATTTTAATTCGTAGCTCATGTAAATTTAAATGCAAACAGAAAAGAAACAAGCGGACTCGAGATTTCGTCAGAGTCAACAGAATGTAGAGTTATGTTCTTTTAATTGTTTTGGCTTTTGTCAAAAATAAAGAACATTGCATTTATAATCGGTTTGAAAACTAAAAGAAACGAAATAAATTGATTACTGTTTTGCTTGCTATATTTTAAAACAAACGTGATAAATGCGGAGGTATATCTAAGTTAGCTCATAACCTTGGGAAGATAATCATACAATGCAATCCATGAACATTAGCGTTTAAACCTGAATTCTAACACCACGAAAACCACAATGTCTTTAATTCAGTTGAAAATCTACGCCGTAATGAAATTAGTATTCAGCTTTATGAGTAATTCCTGAAAGCGTTGAAATGATGAATTTTTTTAATAATAGAAAGTGAAGTAAGGATGTTGGAATTAAATATAGAATATGCACCCCTGATTTCATGCCAGAAAGCAGAAAGCGAAGATACAACTTTAAGCTGAGAATAATAGCGAAATGCACGCTTGGGTTTTAGCTTAAGCCGCATGAGACAAGAGAACAATATTTCAACAAAGACATCTATTCTTTACGGATTAATCTGCAAATGAATTTTCTATTTTGCATACCGCATGTCGCGGATTTTCGATTAAAAATTTTACGGCGGGTGGTTTTGTTGAACGGCTTTCAGTAAAATGAGTAGCAAACACGACAGTGAAACAAGAATGACTATTCCCCACGTTAAGTGTAACTTACAATAAATTTTGCGATAAAAAAGGCAAAGATTAAATGTGTCTTTTTGTGCAGAAAGACACGATCAATACTGACCCTTCGCTTTGAAGTTTGTTTGTCTTATTTTTCCAAGACCGAAATTTAAGGCTGTCTTCAATTTCGAGCAAACACACAAATCTTTTCAGATTTTCATATTGAAAGAAAAAGATTACTAGCGCGATTATACAAAGCCTAGAGGGGTGAATCCCCAACCAACTTTATTTTTGCGCACCTATATCATATAGAAAATAATACTTTTTGCTGATGGTTGACAATAGCGATGAAACGAAGAGTTATTGATAGACACGAGTCGGTATTTCCAAGCGGGTGACAAAAAAATCATGTCAGGAACGATCGCTGAAGGTATAAACCCCAAGAAACAGATGTTCTGTTATAAATAAACATTTTAATAATCATTTTCTTTTATATTGCATAAAATCTGTATTTTACATGTAGATTGACATTCTATTTTGTGTTTGTCTGTCTCAAGAAACTCCGCTTTCTACTCAAAACTACCCGCTTGGAAAACCTGCCTTAGCGCGTGGATACAATGCGTTTTATGCCCAAGATTTGATTCATAACCAAAAGTAACCACACACGTTTTATCCGTCAGCTCTTTATGCTTTGCACGATCATCAGCTACGAGCACATTTATCCGGGAAATTTAACAGGCAAAACACGAAATCATTGAAGATTGGCGATGCAGTTCTGTTAGCGCGCTATTATTTATTTTCGTATTGTATTTTTTCAATGCCAGGTTATGCTGAATAAGTTATGACTCCATAAAATCAGCTGCAATGTTTCAAAACAGAAGGAAGTTGAGCGTTGATGAAAGCGACGCACATCGTTAATAATCAAGCAGTCTCTTTATGCGGCCAAGAATATATTCTATACATTATTTCTTCCTTGTCTGTTTTAGTCACGGAAATTATTTACCACATTTAGGAGAACATTATTTCTAGAAATAAGATAAGGGTTCTACGATTTATTTTGCTATTTTCATCCGTCTCGCCTGTCGATTACAGTTCCATAATTTTTCAGCTCGACCAATAGTTGACCAAAAAATTTTGGCTCTCTGTTCATTTGCAACATTTTCGCGCTCAAGTTATTTGTTATAAACATACAACGATCCCAAAATGCTCGTCTGTCTCCATCTATAAGGAAGGGTTTCAGAGGGTAACTTATTTCCGGACCGTTGTAGGTGTAAGCCATATAAAGGCATGTTAAGATTTCTGCACGGAGTTGCGCTGGGTTGGGGATTTTGTCCGACAAAGTTTCTTTCAGCAGCATGAACAAAAACACGAGATTGGGTGGTGTCAGAAACGCTTGGTCCTGCCATCCTTGCAAAAGCAACGCCCTGTCAACTCCTCGCAGCCATAAAATCACCTCGGAAGCGCGAAATCGCGTTAAATTCTTGCAGTGGCAACGAACGAAATTTCCAACGCACCGAAGAGCATCGCTACTAATCATGAACGAGGAAATATCCACTTTGGGTTTTGGCGCTGAGACAGCGTTAGCTTCACTGCTGACAACTTTCTTGGAATCTGTCGAATTGATTGGCAGTTTAACTTCTTGGTTTTGCGCGACAACGGCGGCCCCTGTTAGCTCTGTTTTGTGCGCATTTTCATTTTCTTTTGGCTTGGATTTCGCAGGAGCTGGCTCGATTTTGGATTTTATCTTCTTCTTCCCGACATTCGCGCACTTGTGTAGGTAAGCGGCGACGGCATCGCAAGTTGTTTGTGGCGCCTTGTTCTCTTTCCCGACGCGCAAGTCGCTGTTGCTGTTTACATGATAACAACACTTGCAGTGGAAACTCTTAGCGCTCTCTCGAGCCTTGATATTCCAAATGGAATATTCGTGGAGGAGATCTTTCCGACTAATAGAAAGCGTGGCTCCCATTTTTCCTTGAAAAGAACGGGCGAAGCCGTAAGTGCCCACGGACGCACAGATACTCGGTATCTCCTTAGCCCTCGCTAGATTGTCGTGCGCTCAACAAGCTATAACTGAGGACAGGTGGCAACGCATCGGCTATTTCACTGAAATTGAATCGATTGTGTGACTGAACTGTTTGTTTTATGTTACGCGGGGCTATTACCACATGACCAAGCAGTCGCTATGGCAACGAGACTTATTTAGCCATGATTCATTCTCCCAGGGATATATCATACGCGGGTCGGCCAATCACAAACGACTTTGCCAAACTTCATATGTATGGGCCGATAGACCTTCCGCCCCAAAGGTAAGCCATAAAGATGAAAGTAGAGTCGAAACAAATTAAGTCACTGTCATTTAAAAAACATGTAAACGATCGGTCATAGATCAAAATAGAATGCGAAGACATTTGACACGAAAACGGCCTTAGAAATGTTATCGCGCATTCCGCAAGAGAAAAATTTGTACAGTGTACAAACCTTTCAAGGAACCTTTGAAAACATTATTTATCTATGCAAAAATACTCACACGTATGCAGACGCATCAGCGGTGGCTTTTTAGATTAGTTCTGTCTGATTCTTTATGCTTTTGTCCTGTTTCTTTAAATTTTGATCGAGAATCAAAACGGTTTAGCGGGCAAAGATGCGAGAATTTTTCCATGTTTTTGTAAACGCAAAAAAAGCTTAAATTTTTTGAAAAGGTTAAAAGAATTTTAAATGTACAAAGTTGATTCGATTAAAATTGATTATGAGCTCCAAGGAAATGGCATAAAATTTAATATTTTGTGAGCGAAGGTATTGAATTTCACGATCCAAGGCGGACAGAAGGCGTTTCACGAGTTTTCACTTTCGATAAAATTGAAATCGAATCGACAGAGAAACTACTCCAAAATAAATAAATTCTCGAAGGCCGTGATGGATTGCATTAGTGTCAAATGCTAATTGAGCACTTTGCTCATCCTATAGGAGCGTTGAATGCAAAAGACTGATAAATTATTAGAATTATACTGTCTGCTTGAGTGACGTTCTTTATACCCCTGCAGGTGGATCGGCTGGTTGCCGAAAAGCAGCGACTTATATTATTTTTTTTAGTTCTGTTTCATTTATCCATGCGTCAAAATGCGCAAGAGCTTTCAGTCTTCTATAGATAGTATATGCTTTAATAGTTTTGTTTTTCCGGCTTTTGAACGGGTACGAAAAAGAACCTTTGATTAGTCTTTGATACCTTTCAAGTCACTACCTGATTAATACATTTATTTCTTTTGAAATCGGAAAGTTCAAGAAAAATTTAACAGCTTATAGGCGAGAAGCCAAAGCTAGTTACGCCAGAACAGAAGGACCTAGACCGACATAGCTTGGCAGATGTTCAAGGAAACAAGTGGAAAAGTCGGCGAATGTCACATTTCAATCTGTTTATCAGGCACGTCCACATGCATTTTTCGTCTGCCAGTTTAGTTTCATTTTCAATAAATCCTATTTAATATAAACCACTTAGGAGCATTCTGTAATACGAGTCGTACTTCTGAGATTTTAATCATATCATCTACTGTACATCGGAAAGGCAATCGACCGTCTTGTTTGGATCAAGCAGCGACGTAATCTGATGAAATTCCCACCATACATAGCGGGAAGAATTCTAACACAGGCTTACCATCCTCTGTTTGCGATGTTTTCAAAATACCGGTTTGAAACATTGCTTTCGCGAGCCTTAAATCGCCAAAATAAACACAGAAACACAACTCAAAACACCACGGCAGCAATTTTATGACGTTTTATTTCTTTTTCCTTAGCTTCAAAAGGCCTAAATTTCGGCTTTAGTTTTCCTAGTTTGGTAAACCAATATAGCCATTATCAACTATAAATACACAAAAAAAAAAATATATACGGAACGACTGATCCTTACGGCAGTTAAAGAAACGAAGACACAGAAGACGAAATACGTAAAGCAAAAAAATGTATGAAACAAAAAGTTGCCCGATATTTCGGTTTGCAAAACAAACCTTCTTCAGGGGCTACAAAAGTAGAATGAGTAAATACGTTACAGGACCGTTAACATAAAAGTTTAAAAATTTAAAATAAATGAATATAATAGGTTGGTAGTTGAACAAGAAGTGTCATTAATGTAGCTCATCACGTCTGTTTAATCCTTGCGGCTCAAGTGTCTTGGCCTTGTCAATTAAGTGTGCCTCACGTGCTTTTCTTACGGAGTCGCGGTTAGTATGTATTAGTTCCAAGGGAATGAGACGGATTTCGTTGACGGAGTGCCCGGGTAAGTTGAAATGTTCCGAAAGAGGGGTTGGGTTAGCAAGCTGTTGATGATTTTGGACGGAACGACGATGTTCGCCAAAGCGTTCGTGAAGATGTCGTTTAGTCTCCCCAATGTATTGGCAAGGCAAGTTACGTGTACAGTATGTTGCCCAGTTTTCGTACGGGCCCAGTTTTCGTACAAAAAGAACTTTATTTGATTATTTTCGTCGGTCATTTAAATCTTCGTCAATCGAAGAATTCCAAAAGTAAAAGGAACATTTCAGCTATAAATTGCCGGTTTTGCCGGGCTTTTTGACGAAGAAGCAGGTCAGTGCGGACAATTTCTTTCGAGGTGAGTAAAAGTTTAGCGGCTAATATTTGCACTTTTCACTGCACAGTAAAGGTATTGTAGATGAACAAATAGCCCGTTTTGTTGGTAATTTTGCAAGGAACTTCATGAGTTTTGGGCAGATGATAGATAAAAGATGAAAGTGAATGGAAAAACTGTCAACGCCAGCTTAAATTTAACTTCTCCTGAATTTTAGCAGTGAGAATCTTCGCATACATTTTGACCTACTGTGCCAGTTTTCGTACACTTTGCCGCGCCTCTCTAAAAACCTATTTTTAAATAAGTTAAAGAACTGAATTTTAAACTTTACTGTTCGAAAACTAATAAGTCGCAAGTGCAGCAAAGATTACACAACAATCCTTGCAAAGTACGATACACTACATGTAATTGTTGTGGTATAACAGCGACGCTTTACATCCAGGTCATGCAAAGGTCACGAATATTTAATAAACTTAATCCCACGCAAACAACCTAAATCGTCAAATAATTAACTAAGGTAGATGTCTATGCATAGAATGTTGACATACACCTTGAAATATCGTTAGTTTACCGGTTTTACCGATTTTTTTCACTCCGTTGCGATTCTGATAAATATTTACAAAAGTAGGTAAGAAAAGCAAGCGTAAGCGGAAACGGAAGTAAAGCGTTTGCTATTCCAAAGGCGTAAGCGGAAACGGAAGGAAAACATCGAATCTTATACAGGCCTTTTCTTAACAATTGTAATACGCAGAATAGTAACCTGTCAACTACCTTTACCAAGGCAGTAAATGACGTACGAGCCAGTGGATTGAGCGTAAGAAAAGCCGCCCAAAAGTGAGGGACAAAAAAACAACACTGCAGGATCGATTAAACATCCACCCCCGAATAACCATTTGCTTTGTACACCAAACATTGGTCGCTAAGCCGACATTTATTCACAAATCGAAGAGAAAACACGATAAGCACTCAGCAGGGTGGCGGACATATCAGTTTGCATCGAGCGTTTTCGTGGAGAAATGTTGTTTTGTCGCTGTACGAAAATTGGGCCAGGTGTACGAAGACTGGGCAACTTAGGAGTTTTGGGGAAAATGGCATAATTTTGAACATACGTCGATCAAGGGGCCAATCGTTTTATATATTAAAGGTAGGTAAATGGGCTATCTTAAAAAGAAATTTCAGAAATTTTCGTCTCACAGACGAAAATAAATAGCGATTACAAACTAAAGTGTACGAAAACTGGGCAACACACTGTAGCGCATTTTTTACATTCAATTAAATAAATAAGGTTTTTAGATTTACAAGTTAAAGTGTCTTTAATGCGTCGTTCTTCGTTAGTAGAAAAAAAGATGTATTTGTCTTGCCCATCTTGTAAGAAAGGACACGTGAGGCAACGTGGATGCTTACATCTGTAAATGCCAGCGGTCGATCAATGAACAACTTCACTTTTAACGACCAACACTTTCTCCAAATTCATGGCACAGCTATGGGTACGCGCATGGCACCCTCCTACGCAAATCTATTCATGGACAAATTTGAACAACAAGCCATCGAAAACGCCACTTACAAACCCTTTGTCTGGCGGAGGTTTATCGATGACATTTTCATGGTGTGGACGGAGGGCGAACAACATCTCAAGACCTTTATTAGCTACTTAAACTCAATCCACCCAACCATCAAGTTTACTCACGAGTATTCAAGTTCCCGCAATCAAACCCTCCCGTTCCTGGACGTTCAAGTTCACCTTCACAGCAACGAAATCCAAACCGATCTTCACACGAAACCCACAGACAAGCATCAGTATCTTCTAAAATCTTCGTGCCATCCTAATCACACGAAGCGAACTATTCCTTTTAGCCTGGCCTTGCGATTACGTCGCATATGCTCCACAGACACCTTCTTTGATCAACGCTGTAAAGAACTCATTGCTTATCTCGTTAAACGCGGCTACAATCAATCCTTCCTCACCAAAGAAATTAATCGCGTCCGCTGCATCCCACGTCACGAAACCTTGAAACCACGAGAACAAAATAGCAACGCAAACCGAGTACCGTTCGTTATTACCTTCAATCCCGCTCTTCCTAACCCTGCTTCTACTCTGCGGAAACATCTGGGCATTCTCCAATCTTCAAACCACTGCAAACAAACATTCTCCTCCCCACCAGTCCTCGCTTTCAAACGAAGTGCCAGTCTGCGTGATCTATTGGTTCGCACCAGATTGCGTGACCCCAAAAATAAAGATCAAAGATCGACCGCTGGCATTTACAGATGTAAGCATCCACGTTGCCTCACGTGTCCTTTCTTACAAGATGGGCAAGACAAATACATCTTTTTTTCTACTAACGAAGAACGACGCATTAAAGACACTTTAACTTGTAAATCTAAAAACCTTATTTATTTAATTGAATGTAAAAAATGCGCTACACGTAACTTGCCCTGCCAATACATTGGGGAGACTAAACGACATCTTCACGAACGCTTTGGCGAACATCGTCGTTCCGTCCAAAATCATCAACAGCTTGCTAACCCAACCCCTCTTTCGGAACATTTCAACTTACCCGGGCACTCCGTCAACGAAATCCGTCTCATTCCCTTGGAACTAATACATACTAACCGCGACTCCGTAAGAAAAGCACGTGAGGCACACTTAATTGACAAGGCCAAGACACTTGAGCCGCAAGGATTAAACAGACGTGATGAGCTACATTAATGACACTTCTTGTTCAACTACCAACCTATTATATTCATTTATTTTAAATTTTTAAACTTTTATGTTAACGGTCCTGTAACGTATTTACTCATTCTACTTTTGTAGCCCCTGAAGAAGGTTTGTTTTGCAAACCGAAATATCGGGCAACTTTTTGTTTCATACATTTTTTTGCTTGACGTATTTCGTCTTCTGTGTCTTCGTTTCTTTAACTGCCGTAAGGATCAGTCGTTCCGTATATATTTTTTTTTACTTCAAATGTTTTACTGATCCAGGTCTACTTAAGATCCGGCAACTCTCAACGCCTTGTCGCTGTGGTCTTTCCAGTTTATAAACTTTGTATAAATACACAGCCCACCACACAAACAGAGGATGGTATGCCTGTGGTTCTCCCGCCCGCTTGTTCGTTTGTTTTTGTTCCACAAATTTCAAGTGAACTACTCCAGAACTCTCAACTTATAGTAACCATAAACCCAGCCTGACTCTCAAACGGTCGGGTCGCTCGCGGCCATACACTCTCTCCTTGGCGCGACTTGGGCCGTCTGAGTATCAGGCTACCAGAGACCTTCCTCCAGAAACGGAAGCTCAAAAACCTGGAGATCTACACGAAAACCCATAAATGAAAATAAGGTCAGGTTCTCTTTGCCGCTATTCAGTCTTAGAAGTAAAGGTGACTCCTTTCAATTGCGTTGTGCATCCTTTCTGCGCATCATTTTTTTTTTGCGTGACTAGCGCGCGCAAGAGCGCGCGCTCCTTTGGAACATGATAGGTTTTCTATGAAAGCTGAGCAGTTTCGAGGAATAACAGGTCGTTTTCTCCTAAACGAGCCCGTTGACCTGCATTTTTTAACGCATAAATTAAAATGGCACACGGTCGAGTACAATATATCACGATTTCAAGAAAAGTTAAAAATTCTGCTTTGAGATATTTTTATTTAAATGTCGAAAAGAACACGTCCTTAGGTATAGCCCGGGACGTACACACGCGGCAAGTTCTTTAATTTTTTCATATCCTTAATTCCTGTCAACTAAAATAGTATACAATGCAAGGTAAATGTCTATTTAGTTGAGCTGCTTCAATATTTCAAAACAAGCAATGACTTTTTAAAGCAATTATAGTTCTCATTTCTGATTACTCGGGTTTCTCAGGAAAACCTCGCGGGTCGTATAGTTGCTATCAATGGCTATCCATGTTGTGCCAAAACAAGCTCGGTGACCCCTATTTTTTATTGCATTTTTCAAATGTTCTAAGTCTTCTAAACATAATTACCAGTTGGACCAAGTCTTATAAAATTTTCAATATTCCTTCGATGGAATCACCACTCCGAGTGAAAGGGACTATTGTTTTTATATGAAATCGTAGATAAGACTTTATGCACTGTTAATTTTCCTTTTTCCGTTATATGTTACTTGTAGTTCTATGTAATTGTCTACGCCAGTTAGTTGCACGTGGCAGTGACCAACTCGAAAGCCTAAGCTCCTTTGGTCACTGCGCACATTTCACCTTTCATGATTTATGTAATTTGTTGTTTCATTTTTTTCTTACTTTTGTAACGTATTATAACTACTGTAGCAACCTTTTGGAATAGTGCAAAAAATAAGGAAATCTGAAAAAAAAAATCTGAAATCTGGACTGGTACAGATTGCCTGTCATGCGCATCAACTGTTACAAGAGCCTCGTCTTATCACAAAAAAAGAATCTGATTTAACAGTTTTTTTGGACAATTGAAGTCAATCAAGTCTTCCTTCACATCATCATAATGATGGGCTCCTGGTAATGAGCTGCTTGGTAATACCCTGTTCACGACCGAGGAAGCGTGGGTACTAAAGTGAATTCCAAGATGGCGCCAAACAAGCAGTGAGAACCTTTCGAGTGAAGCTGTCCTTTTTCGTTACTTTTATTGGTCAAATCATCGGGTTCATCCGGTTTACTTGGAAGATGTATCATCCTTCAAGAGGTGGAGTGCGTGGAGGGCAAGATCAGTTTGACTGGGAAGACGTGAAA
Source organism: Siderastrea radians (assembly GCA_964017195.1). Taxonomy (NCBI): domain Eukaryota; kingdom Metazoa; phylum Cnidaria; class Anthozoa; order Scleractinia; family Rhizangiidae; genus Siderastrea; species Siderastrea radians. The sequence goes on along the minus strand of OZ024893.1, from coordinate 41,871,290 downwards.
GTTGATAAACACAGGGAGTCTTATTTGGGTGAGTAAATTGTCAAGTAGCAAAGACGTTTTACCTTCAACTTTTGCACAGTTATCTTTTTAGCTTGGATAAATTGGAGCCCTATTCCATTAAGATTTAATATAAACATGGAAGATGTACAGGACAAGACAAAAAAGCACATGACATGTGCACACATAGGTATAAAGTCAGACAATTAAACCACAGACCACTTACATGACAGTCACTACATCTTGTTTATCTGTTCAAAAAAATTTGTTTTCATGGCTAGGTGTTGTCAAGTTTTTTTGTGATAGAGAAATTTTCGTAATATTCAACAGGACACTCAGTCATGGCTCCAGTGGGAAGATGGCAGAAAGGAAAAGATCTTCATTGGTATGGCATTTAGAACTATCACTATTAAAAATTGCTCTTGTTGATAAGCTCAAACTAGGCTTTTTCCAAGACTTCATCTTCCTGTCATGGCACGTTATAGTGGAACCCTGATAAAACAAACCCCTTTATTATGAAGTCTCTGCTATAATGAACAATATTTCTCCGCTGCCAGGGCCAAAGTGACAATAAAATGTGAAGAACTGAACAGAACTCCGATATTAGACTGCTAATGTGCTAGCAGCCCCTGTTTGGATAGTTGAGAGGGCACGTGAAATAGGCGAGAGTGCGAGTTATCAACAGCACTGCGAGATTAGAGCGAGGAGAGACTGGGGGAGAGGCGGGAGGAAAAGGGTCCCTTTCTTTTCCTTTCCCGCCAGCCCCCCTCCACATGTTCGCTCCAGGTTTTGGCTTTTTTGCTGGGCTTTTTCGCGCGCCCTCTCGACTATCCAGAAAGGGACTGCTAGCAGTCTATCCTGATTTACACTGTAACAAACCCTGGTATAATGAAATTCACGAGATAACGGTCAGAATCCAGAATGCTAAATGTAAAATTTGCCTTGATATGATGAATAAATGTCATCACACCACTGAAGTTGAATGCAAAACTGATCAATGGAGATGTGTGGAGACCCTATATCTAGAATTTTACTCAATATTTCAAATCTGGTTAGTTAATTACACAATTAAACCGAAAGCTAAGTGGTGCAACATAACTATAGTCATTAACCAAACCCAACAAAACAAAGATTGTGGTTGTTTTCCGACAATTTTGTTATAAAGGAGTTTTTTTAAAAGTGAACCTCCATTACAGTGAACACCTTTCTGCAGTTCCTTGGCACTTCATTTTATCAGGGTTCTGAGATATTCAGTATCCTCGCTAGTGTTGGGAATTAGTTACGATTTCATAATCGAACATCGGAATAAACGGATTGCCCCAGCCGATTGCCCCAGATAAATCCTCTGTGGATTTCCCAGTCTGTTGTATTTGACATAGGCGACATGTAAACGAGACAACACTGAGAGAGGACCCTAGGAACGAGCTTGTGATGAGAATCAGTTGTTTTGCTGCAAGACTTTCTCAAAGTCCTTTTTTGGTGATTGATGTCTGTTGATAAATTTGGTTTGTTGCGATTTGTAAGACTATCTGGTAGTGATCTAATTTAGGCTGAATGAAAATACCATATTTACTCAAAAGAGCGCTGCGGCATGTATTAAATTTTTCAACTTGTCGGTGCGGCGCTTATTTGAGGCGGCACTTATTTGGGGCGGCGTGTATTTAAAACTGTTTTGCTCATAACAATAGCATAGTGAGGACGAAATAAAAAGTTAGCTTTAAAGGTCTATATCCCTTCCCACATCCAAATAAATAACAACAACAGCAATAACAATATTAGCCGTATTAGGATTTCAGCATTAGCCATATCAAAACTCACTAAGCAGGCGCCGCATTATTGCTGGAAGGATGCGGTGCTTATTCGGGGGTGTCGCACGGAGGCGGCGCTTATTCGAGGGCAGTGCTCTTTCAAGTAAATACGGTACATAACTGAGCAGGCCGCACTAGCTTATTTATCCATTCAATGCATGGTTACTAATTATTGAAATCAGTTGTTTTTCACTTTTCCAGGTATACAAAAAGTGGAAAAACAGACTCAGCAATGTCCAAGCAGCAGGTAAAATGCAAGAAAACTCCTCCATTCCTCTGAATAATTGAAAGTAATTGTGTAATATATTATGTGGCCTGAGCAATTAAGTTACTTAATGATTTTTTTTTATTTTTAATATATTTTTTTCTGTTGCTAGGAAAAAGATGCTGTAAAGAAAATGGAAGCTGAAGCCCTGGCAATAGCACTGTAAGATAAAGTTCTCAACCAGAGAAGTTTTTTAATTCATGGAAGATCCCAACAGTCAAGACTGTACCCAACTTAAGCAGTTGCAAAAAGAATGCCGGAAAAAATTCAGGCTTGCACAAGATTCAAGCCCATGTCCCTGCATTTACCAGTATTGCAGTAGTACCAACTGAGCTATTAGGTCAACTAGGAGCTGGTCATTGTGTTAGTTCACTTTGAATGGTGAATACTGGTAGATGGAAAAGCCCGCAATCCTCTGCAGGTTTTCTTTTCACAACTGCTTATAATAAGTAGTGCACATAACTGCAAGGATATTTCATGTATTAATTCTTCTATCTGCAATTTACACAGTCATATGATATATTTCACTTTCGTCACAAAACTTTTACTGCAACTATCTGTTCATGCAAAACTTGACCAACAGTTGTGTTTTACCATGCTGTCAGTTCTTGTAATAAAGGTCTCAAAAAACAAGAACATATCAACTGTTAGTCCAGTGGGTTTTGAAAAGGGCCATGTTTGTTGGTTGCCTCCACTGGTCTGTTTTTTTTCAAGGATGTGTCACTTCCTAAATACGTTTCTGATGGACAGCAATGTAAAACACTGTCACTATTTAGAAAGTTAATGTTATTTATTTAATGAGTTTGGAATTTCAGAGTTTGTCATTGAAAGGTGCAGTTTGATGACAGGAACATTGTAGGATGTTTTTTATTCAAGTCATTCACTTTGAAATTAATTTTATTTTGCAGTGGAAAAGGGAATTTAAAGAAACAAGCAACTGGAGTCACAAAACAGGCAGGTAGTTCTTCCCTGATGTTATTATGTAGGGATATGACATTTTCATGACCCAGGAGTTCAGCAGTTGAGGGTGAGGGTGAGACAGGAAAACTGTTTTTTTTTTTTAATGAAACTTTATTTCAACACCGACACACTACGTACAATACTAAAGTAAGTCTACTACAAAAAACAAAAAACAAAAAGAAAAAGAAAAAAATTATACTACATACAATACTATTGCTTGCACCACTACTTGTGATGCAAAAACTAACACTACACATAATTACTTACACTACAACTGTAAGACTACACACACACACAACACATGCACTCATACTCGGGCAAGGAATCATGTTCTCTAGGCTTAGACTATTGTTATTACTACTGGCACTACATGTCACAATCTTGTTATAGAAATGACAATAATTTAAAGTAATAAATAGCTATAGAAAAGTAGGTTGGTTGAAAAATCAGGTCTGTTAAGATTAAAATGGAAATTGGATGTGATGTTCTTGGGAAAGGAGCTTGTTCCATTTCTTATAATGGATAGAGAGTTTATTCCTCTCTTTGGCGATCTGATGCTCCATTTCAAAAACTGCTTTCACTTTGGTTGAGAACACAGCTCTAGATGGTAACACACCCTTTAGCTTGCAATTATAAATATACTGTTTTGAAAGTAGAATGAGATGATTGTTTAAAAGGGCATCTTCTGATTGGTGAGTTATGCCAAGAATTATGTCACTCTCAGTAATTATGTGATTGCCAAACAATTGTTGTATTGAGCTCCAAACGTTTTGTATCATGGTACATTGAAAGAAAAAGTGTGACATACATTCCTCATTGCAAAGACAAAATGCACAGAGAGGAGACTCGGTTTTGCCAATTTTGAAAAGGAAGGTGTTTAATGGTAATATTTGATTCAGGATTTTATACTGGAATTCCGACCCGCGATTTTGAATCAAGTGCACATTTGAAAGGGAGTGTGTAAATAGTTTCCCAATCAAGGCTTGTTTCCGAGGCATATTGATTTTCAAGTTTCTTTTTTGCTGTTGGTGGTTTAGATATTTTTGAGATGAGAAGATTATAAATCTTCTTCGAGGATAGTTCTTCTTGAACGAAAATATTAAATGGTGTTGTTTTGTTTGCTGCCTGAGTCACATTGCTGCTCATTTCTTTTTTCCATTCCAGTGGAAGGGAATGATAAAGACATTTTAAATAAAATAAGTTAAGCACGTTTAACAGAGATTCGGTTATGTGCGGCTTGATGCAAATAAACTCACATAAATCTCCGACTTGAGAAAGTCCTGCAGAGAAGAGTTTCCTACTGAATACAGATTTGTTGTCAATACATATAAACCTAAATGTAAAGAAGATCCTCGCAGTTATTAACACAACCTATGCAGTTGCCAAAAGAAAGCCTGAAAAAATCAGCCTTGCCGGGATTCGAACCCTGACCTCTGCGATACCGGTGCAGCGCTCTAACCAATTGAGCTAACAAGCCAACTGGGAGCTGGTAATTAAATTGGTTTGTTATATACCTGGAAAAGATGAAGATGTAATTATGAATATATGAAATTCATATATTTGAACTGCGGAATGAAGAAATAAATGTAAAGAAGATCCTCGCAGTTATTAACGCAACCTATGCAGTTGCGAAAAGAAAGCCTGAAAAAATCAGGCTTGCTGGGATTCGAACCCTGACCTCTGAGATACCGGTGCAGCGCTCTAACCAATTGAGCTAACAAGCCAACTGGGAGCTGGTCATTAAATTGGTTCGTTATATACCCGGGAAAGATGAAGATGAAATTATGAATATATGAAATTCATATATTTGAACTGCGGAATGAAGAAATAAATGTAAAGAAGATCCTCGCAGTTATTAACGCAACCTATGCAGTTGCAAAAAGAAAGCCTGAAAAAATCAGGCTTGCCGGGATTCGAACCCTGACCTCTGCGATACCGGTGCAGCACTCTAACCAATTGAGCTAACAAGCCATCTTCATTTTTCCCGGGTATATAACGAACCAATTTAATGACCAGCTCCCAGTTGGCTTGTTAGCTCAATTGGTTAGAGCGCTGCACCGGTATCGCAGAGGTCAGGGTTCGAATCCCGGCAAGCCTGATTTTTTCAGGCTTTCTTTTCACAACTGCATAAGTTGCGTTAATAACTGCGAGGATCTTCTTTACATTTATTTCTTCATTTCGCAGTTCAAATATAGGAATTTCATATATTCATAATTTCACATATAAACCTGTTGTTCCAAATTGGCTGGTTGAATATTTCGTCCAGAGAAGAAGGATTGGAGTTTTTCAAGAGAGAGACCAAGCTATCAAGCATTCCTTGTAGTATTTTGGTAAATCTATATAGGTAATTTTGAGTATTCGAAATTGCAATAAAATAATAGTCTACCTCCAACTTTGTTGAGGTAGTGATTTAGAATGCACTTCCAAGAGCGTGGTGAGTTATCCAGAAATTTTTGGATGCACATGATTCTTTGTGCTTCAATCATGGATTCGATATGAGGCATCTTTAAGCGATGGGAAAACTGTTGCTGTTTCTCATCTGCAACCCTCACTGCCCACCTTGTTGTCAATGCATCCAACAATCACCTTTTTTGTCCAAAACCATTTTTTCTTTTTACACTTACTCATTAAGGTGATTCCATTCAATTACATGGGACATCTTTTCTGTGCATCATTTTTTTGTGTGATTAGCGTGTACATGTTTGGAACTTGGTAGGTTCTATGAAAACTGAGTTGTTCAGCGAAGTAAATGGTCGTTTTCTCCTAAATGAGGGCGGTGACCCCCATTTTTATTGCTTAAACTCAATCAGGACAGTGTTCCCAACACAAAAATCTATGATCAGATTTTGCACAGTTTAAAGAAATCCTACGAAAAAAGTTATTTAGGGTATTTATTTTTGAGTTTCTAGTAAATTTGAAGCTTTTCGGCCATGTTTTGTACAACGCAGATGACTATACATATGTACAAAGTCAACCTACGCATGAAATTTCAATCTGCAGTGGAAATATTGAGCATATTGGCTTCACGTGGTTATTGCCTGTAAATGCCTTTAAACACTGTATTACTCACTCACTCACTCATCCTCTTCGTGCCGAGTGGCACATAAGGCCTCTACTAGGTTTCTCCACTCATCTCTGTCCTGGGCTCTTTTCGCTGCTGCTGACCACACCATTCCAGCTTCTTTCAATTCCCCCAACATCCATGTGCTGCGTGGATGCCGTCTCTTTCTTCTACCCTCTGGTGTCCATGTTAAGGCTATTCTGGCATGGGCTGATGGTTCCATCCTCAGGGTATGACCAACCCACCGCCATCGCTTTCTCTTGAGAATAATTATAATTCATTGGTTCCTGCTTAGTAGCTTCCAAGAGGTCACTATTGGAAATTCTATTCGGCCAGAAAACCCTCATGATTCTTCACAAGCAGGTGGTATGGAAGGTGCTTAGTCTACTGAGATCTTTTGCAGTCATTCTCCAGCATTCGGCTCCACATAATAGCATGGGTAGGACGTTGCTTTTGTATATCCTGAGGTTGGTTGCGTGGCTGTAGGCATTGGATTTCCACACAGACTTCAACCGCATGAGGGCAGATCTTGCTTTTCCGAGGTATGCTGTAACGTCCTCTTCCGTCCCGCCTGTGATGCTTACCATGCTACCAAGGTAGGTGAACTGATCTGTATAGTTCAATGGTTGGTTGTTGATGAAGATTGGCTCCTTGGTTGCTTCGTTGGACATAACTTTAGTCTTGCCTATGTTGATCTTCAGGCCAACAGCTTCTACTAATTTGTTGATCCTTACACTCTTCTGTTGTAAATGGGACCGTGTATGCGATAGTAGAACAATATCATCAGCAAAGTCTGGGTCTTCCAACTTCGTAAGCATGTCCACCTAATGCCAGTTCTCTCCAGGCTGCTCTGTGCCATTCTTCATAATCCAATCAATAATCCCCTCCAATTGTTGCAATCTGCCATATTCCCTTTTTTAGGTATTTGGACAATGTTGCCCTGTGTCTATTCCAGTGGAAGCTCCTCCTTTTCCCATATGTCAATGAACAAAGGTTGGAGAACGTCACTGGCAAGCTCGGGTTAACGCCACTGCACCACTTCTGATTCACTAATACATGGTCAATCTGGTTTTCAACCTTTCCGTTTGGTGACACCCATGTGAGCTTGTGAATATACTTGTGAGGAAATAACTAAAGGTTCCTCCTATGATTAGTCTTACTAGTTATTTGCCAAGCAGAAGTCGCTGAGCTGCTCCCCATTGTCATTTAAGTCACCACACCCGTGCTTACCCATGACTCGTTCTCAATTGGTGTTGTTATCCCCCCCTTAGTGTTCATGTCTCCCACAACACACGAGACATCGTGGGCTGGTACCTTATTCACCTCTTCTTGTAACCTTCCTTCAGCAGTATACTACTAAAACGAGCATGGTGTGCCCCCACTTTATTAACCGGCTGTCGGCTGTTGGCTGTCGCCGGTTTATAAATTGGGTTTTTTTGGTCACTTCCTTAGTCTTATCCGGTTTTGTCTTGACCGACACAGTCTCCATAAACTTCCGGTTTTCTCCTGACGATTACCTTAAACTTCTGGTTCTGTTATGATGTCATGCAGATGTCACGTCGTGATTTTGTCATGCAAGGTAAACAAAACTGAAGTGTGTCACATTGCACCAACAATGTTACTTCTTCAGTGTTAATGTTCCATACTTATTACACACAGACAAACTGCTGTTATCCTTGTGGTAGCGGTTTAAGTAGCAGTTCATCATGTCTTACATACAACACATGTGCAACAAAGGTATTGCTACTTATATGACACAGATAAATTGCTGTTAACAAAGTGGCAGCAGTTTAGGTAGCGTATCTTACATGCAACACATGCACAACTACCCGTAAGTTCGATTCAATTCTTGCTAATACATTCAACTTTGCCTAAAGCAAATAAAATATTTCTCTGCATGATAAAGACAGACTCGTCACATCGTGACCCTCACACATTGAATAACTTTATGAAAGCAGAATCGTTACATCACAGAGAAGAGGAAGCACCACTCTGAATTTTTGCAATTCTAGCACATACTTAGTTTGTTTCATTTTACCTTTTTTGTTTCCAAACCTTTTGTTTGTTTTTTGAAAAGATCCTTTTGATTTCAATTTAACTAAATCGTTATGAATTCTGAATCAACTTGTTTACTTTTGTAAAGGGATTTCCGGATTAGCACTTCACGTCATGAGATATAATTGAACACATTTGACTGTGAAGTGGCGATTTCATTTTCCCCAGACTCTGATGATCTGCTCGTGTTTATCGGCCATTATAATTTTACTATTTCTATTCAAGGTCTAGGCACAACGGTAAATATTTTCTCGTCTCTGTGTAAGCAGTTTCAGTTGTGGGCCAATTTATACCGATGTTCAACTTTGAGTTAAATTTGCTTTTTTTCAGCAGAATAAATAAAAAACGATAACAAAGATAATCTGAGTCATTAGAGTTAAAACATTACATCATCCAGTAATGCTATAGTCAAAATATTGTGTCACACAGTCACTTTTCGTTATGATAGTTCGTATGAATACAGGATCGTGCTAACATTTGTTAACCTGGGGGTGGGGTGGGTGAGAACAGCCGGTTAAAATGCCCATTGGGCTTTCTTATTGCGGTTTTAGAACCTACATGACTTGTTGAATATTTGTGCCAAGTTTCATTACAAATCTATGGAAGATTCTTTTTCTGGGGAATCACCTTAAAGTGGCATTCAAATGCTTTAAATGGCAAAACGTGGTTACCGCAGGTCAGGAAAACTCATCAGGGATAACAAAAATTCTCCATGGTCAGGGAGAATTGATATCTTGTTGTCTGGTCAGGGAAATTTAGCTTTGATCAGGAATTTTGAAAACTGATCTCTGTGGCAACCATACAAAAGTGAACAACAAAATTTCGCAAAGAGAAAGTCTACACAAATGTATGTAACTTTTTAAACTGCATCTGGCAAGTTTCAAAGTAAATTCGTGTTCTTATTTATGCCACCTTTCTTAGCCTGAGAAAACAGCCGACGTTTCACGAGGTCGCCACTTGAGCCCTCGCAAAATGACGTCTTAGTAATGAGCGCAGAAATTCCATACTGATGACGTTTCACTACCAGATCTTGGTAGTGCTTCTGATTGTGTGAAAGAAAATTCCCTTGTAGCACAATTAATCAGAAGCACTAGCAAGATCTGGGTAGTGCACGTCATCAGTATGGAATTTCTGCGCTCGTTACTCAGACGTCATTTTACAAGGGCTCAAGTGGCGACCTCGCAAAACGTCGGCTGTTTTCTCAGGCTACACCTTTCTTGGTTGTTTTGTTTTTGCGCCTTCTTCCCTGTTGTTGAAGACTTTCACAGACTGACATTCCTCTGCCTTGACAATGATCATCTCAACAAATAATTTTCCACTGTGATGTGCCATATTTGGACATTTCATACATGTTACAGCTGAATTTTTACTAGCTGAACTAGGTTTTTGCCTTGAAGTGGAAGTTTTGTCCAAAAATATGGCAAAAAATCCTCAATAATTACTGAAGTTAATGTTGTGAATATAAACAACTACTTCTCTTGTGTTTGTTGGATAGGAGTTGATTATAACCATCTTGGTGTCCTTCATCTCGTTGGTTATTTATTACTTTATATTCAACACTCGTGAAACAATTGCTAAATATAAAATGTGGGTTCCAGAAAGCAAATTTTACTGTTAAATTTTGTCATTTGAATGTAGGAATTAGCTGAAGTTTGTCGCAAAGGCCAATTAGAGCGCGACTCTATGGACATTGAAAGAGTGGAAGGCATGGGTTTCTCAAGGTAAATAATTGTAGTTGTAATTTTGTTCACAATAAATAAATTTGATCCACTTATTTAAAAACCACTGACGGTTACCTTATATTCTGATGTGAGCAATTGCCTCAATGTTTTCATATTTTGTTGTGAGTTTAAATTTATTGTTCATAAGGGTAACTACCATTGTGTACCTTACTATGTGATGAGGGCAATTGCCTCAATTTTACCATATTTTGTTGTGAATTTAAATTTCTTGTTTAGGGTTGCACGAAAATCACCAAACCATTTAGGGATGAAAAACAAGAAAAATATTTTAAAATTTGCCTGGATCTTTCTTTCTTCAAGAAAAATATTGGGAACCTTCTTAATTAAATTTCATTTTGCCATTACTTTAACTTTAAACCATGACATTAATGTCTTCAACAGCTCCCGAGCCAGACTCATGGATGCGTCGTCAGGACCTGTCAGGGAGACACTTGGAGCCACTGGGACACAGGAGGTAAAAAGAGCGTTTATTAACCCTTTAAGCCCCAATATCAGCATGCATTTTCTCCTAACTGTTCTTCATATATTTCTTATGGGACTAGTTGGGAGAATTTGCATAAAAATCAAGACATTTTACCTTTGGGGATCATTTCCTGTATTCTAATGACCTGTATGTTTGATCAAGTAGTGATATTGAAGGGAGAAATTAGATTCGTGTCACTATTGGGGCTCAAAGAGTTGAATCTTTTGTCACCAATATTTATAATGATAATCAACTATCATGATTAAATAGCAGTGGGCTTAGACTTTGAGCAACTCGTGCTCAAACGAAACCACAATCTCGGACAAAACTGTTAACTAAAATTCTCACATCAACAACTCTTCCCCTTGTAAATGTTGTTTTGCCACCAAAAAGAATCCTGATAAATTTTCAGAAAACAGCAGAAACCTCTGCATCAGGGGAGTGTAAGGGTCCAAAAGAAGCTTTTTCAATCCTTCATCTGGCCATAAATACAATTTTGAATCCCTGTCTCTATCTTGCTTTGGTACAAGGTGCTCTTTTAGTTCCCTCATTTCAACATTCTCCATCCGAGCGAAGGTGACTGACAAAATTTTGAAGCTTGAGCATTCAGCCACAACATCATTAAATTCTTGAGTAACAGCAAAAAGAGAATCAATGACAAAGTTGTGGTCAAAGTTCCAGTCAGGAGACAAAATGCACAATGTCAAAAGATTATTGGGCAGGGGAAGGGATAGTTTTGACCTGCTACAAGGTTGGGGCTTATTAGAAAATAATTATAATATCATAATGGAGCCCCGTCTTGCTAAAAAGATTGGACCTTCCACTGGAGGTGCATTAACTCTTTAAGCCCGGATAGTGATCAGCATCAAATTTCTCCTCATCATATCAGTGCATTATAACACATGCAAGTCATGAGAATTAAGGAATTGATCACTGAAGATCAATTGTCTTATTGTTTAAACAAGTTCTTCCAACTAGTGCCCAACAAAATATAATTATGGAGTCTAGTAAGGAGAATTTGCATAATGATGCAAAGGTTAGGGTTAACCTTCTATTCCACTTGTTTTATGTTTGTATCACTATGACAGTCATTGTGCTTGGAATGCACAAGGAGATTTAACTGTCTCCTCTCATGTTGGTGATTAAAAAATGTCCTGACCAAGCACTTTTTGGAAAACTTGTCAGATAATTTTGTTTATTATTCAACTGCATTCAGTAGAGTACAAATAACACCCAAAACGAGTACAAATATCCCACGGTATTTGTACTCCAGAAGACCGGTTTGACAGGTTTTCTACAAATGCCACGTCAGGCATTAGGCTTACAAGGTGAACGATGAAGAAATGGCCGAAACGGTCGTTTTCCGGAAGAAAACAATGAATGCTTACCAAATTTTGAGGTTTTTAACGAAAACGAGATCCTAGAGAAAAGCAATGACCTAGACGACAGTGAAATTTCTTTATTTATTGAAGAAAATCGAAACGTATTAAAATACAACAGAAAAGACAAAAACTGACCTCAAGTCCGTTAAAGAAACAAGGGCCATTGAAGAAATCCCGCCGAGGAACTTAACAATCTTTTATGTCATTTGTTTCTCAAAGTCAGGAAACGGAACCCATCTTTCCTCAGGAGCTGTCTTCAACAAATGCACAATTGTTGTCGGTCAGAAATGTCCACCGCTATCTCTTCCAAAACGACCCGTGGTTAGTGATTCGGACGAAGATGCATATGACTGAGCTTGAAGTGCTGTTTAACTTTGTTTGACTTGACTTTCGAGTTCTGTTTGTTCTGTCGAGTTCTTTCTTTTCGTAGTTTTACTCGGTGACCAAGAACATTGTTGTTCATCCAACTGTAAACCCGAAAATAATTCAGTTTTGCCTTGTTCCATCTTTGTTTTCCTTGCAAGTTTGAAATAAAATCCCGACGCTTCGCTCGATTGACAGGTTTGACAAGTTTTCGTTTTTGACCAATCAACAACAACCTCACGTCAAGCGCGCGAAACCTGACTCCGCTGGCGCGCTCACTCGCTGCTCAGAAGTCACGTTAGTGTGTCACACAATTCAGACAGTTTATAAACCACTTTTCCATTTTGTAGCTAAGTTGAATAATAAATCCTTTATTAGACGGTTTAGTGTGTAGTATCGTGGGATATTTTTACTCGTCTCTTGTATTTTGACTCGCCCTACGGGCTCGCCAAAATACGGCGCGACTCGTAAAAATATCTCACGATACTACACACTAAACCGTCTAATAAGATATATGAATTATTCTACTACGAAATATTTAACAATTGTTAGGATATTTTTAAATTATGTATTTATCTTCCCACCATAGGAAAGAGTTTCAGATCCCAACAGTAAAAGCCAGGTGAAGTCTGATATCAGTAGTTCCACAGGAGTAGGACAATCCAGGGATAAAACAAAGAAAAAGAAAGATAAAAAGGAAAAGAAATCAAAAAAGGAAAAGAAGCACAAGAAAAAAAGACCCAGTGATGACGACTCCAAAGGCGAAAAAAGAAAACGAAGACACGATCATGATGAAATCGACAAGAGTTCTAAACGTGAGAAGAAAAGAACACGCGATCAACGTGGACGAGAAAAAAATGATTATGAAAAGGATTCTAAACGTAAGAGGCATGACTCCACGTCGGAAAGCGAGTCATCAGATGAAAAACAGAAACATTCAAGGCATCGTGATTCATCTGTTGAAGGCATTTCAAGGACATCTAGCGAGAAACGTAGAGGCAGAACGGATGAAAGACCTAAACAAAGAAGACACAGACATGACACAGAATAGATACTTTACTTTGTTTTGTGTGTCCATTTTCACTTCATATTTAATCAACAGTGAAATCAACTCTTCTGCATTTTCATATTTTTAGTTAAGGGGAAGAACTTGTTTCCATTTTTATAAATATATGGACACAGGTATAAACAGCACAGACACCGGTTTTGCTTCACTCTGTTTTTTTTTTTTTATAAATGAAGAATAATAATAACTTTATTTTTGTGTCAAGAAATAGGTAGCCGTAGTTATTAAACCTTTAAGCCACGATATAAAAAAGCATTTTCTCCTTACTGTTTTCGATACATTCTTGTGGAACTAGTAAGGAGAATTTGTCTAAATATCAAGACATCTTATCCTTGGTGATCGATTTCTTTATTCTCAGCACTTGAATGTTTGAACAAGTAGTGATAACGTAAAGAGGAATTGCATTTTTGTCACTGTTAGGGCTTAAAGGGTTAAAGGAAAATGGTTATGAAGCCCAACAAATTTCTTTGTTTTATGTTTTTGTTACCTTTTTTGCCTTGCTTGGCACAAACCTTAGCAAATAACCAATAGAAGTGTTTATGTGTGTATGTAAAACAAAAGATTGTGCATAACAGAAATTGACTTCTCTTTTCTTTTGTCTTTGAAATTTGACATCTTTCTACCAACAAGGGATACCCACTGCAATTAACTAACGGTTTATTAAACATGTTTGTGCTTGCAATGTAACATTACTGTACTACGTACCAACGTGAAAAATACTAATCAGTACATTTTAAAACATCCTTGGGAAGCGTGCACTTGGGTTCCTCTGATGCCCATTAAAAAGCAAGCTTAGTCGGTTCTACAGAGCATTTGTTATTATTACAATTCCCACCCTCAAAATGCATTTCCAATGCCTGAAGAAGAAAATTGCTGTCTTCAGAAAAGAACGGTCGATCAATATGCCAACATCCCCTTACGGTCACATTTCATGAAATGGTAAAAATAAAGTGAACAACCGCCTGACGGTCTCCCCGTTAATTCGACTACTTCGTTATTACAGTGTACGACCATGCTTTTGTTCCCCAACCTTATCCAATATTCACCGACCAGTGACAACCTTTTTGAACCCTAAACTGTATTTTCTTTACCGACCCCGCTTAAACAGCCACTCAAAATGCCTGGTAACATAAATCACTAAAAGAAAAAAGAATTGGTAAAGAAAAAGTCAAAACTAGTCATTCTTTTTAATTGTATTTGGACAGGAGCCCATGATTTGGAAAACAGTTTCAAGTTAGAATACGTCATCTGTTTTTAAGTATCATTTTGGAAAGCCAAAAGACACATTTACATCAATGAACGCCTAAAAATAGAGGTTGTTTTCCCTAAAAATGACTATTCTCCTGCGCGGTAACTATTAACCCATTAAGCCCTGATATAAAAATTCATATTCTCCTTACTGTTCTCCATGCATTTTGCCGGGAACTAGTAAGGAGGATTTGTTTCCTTTATTTTCATCACTTAAATGTTTGAACAAGCAGTGATATTGTAAAGAGAAATTTCATTTTCGTCACTGTTATACGGATGACCAGGGAATGGAAATGTGTCCCAACTTGAAAAAGTTGGGTGGACGTTTTCAAGTTCTTTCAATGTGCCTTTCAAATAAAATCATTAAAAACTGATTATTGTTTGTTCTTAAACAAAACAAAACAAAAACACAAAAACACAAAATTTTCCGGATATCGTCCCATTGGAGGATACAAGTGTGTTTGAGCAAGGTACTTGTGAAGGAAAAATCAGTATGACCAAAATCTCGGTCCATGACAAAGACAGGGACTGTTTCAAAAGAGGAAATGAATATATCTTAGCTTTTTTCAGCCCTAGCCCCTGATGAAGGTGAGTTTTGTCTCACCGAAATATCGGGCAATAAAATTACCTTTTTTAGCTGTCCGATCAGCCTTCCAATTGGTTTTACATTTTAGAAACCAGTTTGAAATAGTAAGATTCCAAGTGCCAGCTAGTGGGATGTTTGCTTGTGTAAAAACACTAGTAATAAGACTTCTTAAAAAAAGTGTTTAAGAAATGGCAGCCTGCCACGCATGCACTTTCCATTCACAATTGTTCGCCCACTCTGGCAATTCATTCAAACATATATTTCTGAGGAATTGCCCACATAGACAGCAGAGGTTGTTTCGGACAATAGATATTCCGGTCTATTCATACTGTAAAGAGTTCTCTATTCATATTTTACGACACACTACCCACAAATTCAATTTACAATTTCGTTTCCACTCCGTTAATGCACCTAAACAATTGCCTAAAGTTTTTGATTACTGAAAACCATTTTTCTGAACGAGAATGTATTGATAAAGCCACTTCTGTATAGGGACACTTGAAAACACGTTCACTGGCGATTTTTCGCTAGTAGTATCATGAAAGCTGTTTCACTAAATCGATTGAACAGCGTTGATGGGCGAACATTACAATCACCACTGAAAAGAACAGTTTTACCCAGGAAGAAGACAATCAAAGAAAATTTTATCAACCTGGCAATTTCGTTTTAAACTTAGGCCAAGAAACTGTGTAACAAGTCTAGAAAGAAGACCGATATAGGAAAAAAGAAAAGCTGTCCCAATTCGCCATGAACAACTCGACGAATTTCCAAGCTAATTTGTCTTTAACAAGCAGCCGTCCATCCACACGAGTTCCACGAAATCTCACTGTTTTTATCATCACATTCGTGGCAATCTGCGTTTTGGCAGGAACGTTTGGGAACGCTCGCGTATGTGTACTGCTTCGCAAACGACAAGACCTTCGTAAAGTGCCTCACTATTTTTTAGCCAATCTTTCTATGATCGGAGTTTTATCGTCGCTAGTACACCCGCCTTTGATAATATTAATGACAGTTGCGAATTACTTTCAAATTCGTGACGAGTCAGTCGTTGAAATACTCTGTCGAGCTACCTTCCCTTCCAAGTTTGCCTTCATTGTATTGAACGCTCCGACCTTATGGCTAATGGCGCTCGATCGCCAGGACTGTGTTTGTCGCCCTTTTAGGCGACGTTTAACAACAAGCAACGTGAAGAAAATCATTCCGGTGATGTGGATGTTATCCCTGTTAACTTATGTCTTCATTGTCATGGCCATGAGAAATGAATCATTTGCGTGCATCCAGATTTACCCGTACAGCAACGACCCTCCCAAATTCAGCCGATCTATGGTTGGTCTCATAGCTATCGTTGGTCAGTTGGATAATGTCACCGTTTTGATCATAATAGTAACTTTCTTTCGCATTATGAAAAGAATGCGCTCTCCCACCGTTAATTGCTCACTTAATTCAACGTTTCAGCGCCAGGAGAAAACCCTCACTATGCTAACATACAAAATCTGCGGCGTATTTTTGTTGTGCAGAGTTCCAAACAACGCCCATTTCTTCTTGAAGAAGATCGGGGGTTTTCAATCCACACCTGCTGCGACCCTCGTCACCATAACACTGATACATTTAATGTACGTGGCAAATCCATTTATTTATCACAAAATGCTGAAAGTCAGATTTACCAACCGAGAACGAGCGACCGTTCGACAAGCGGTTGAACCACGGGAGCTCGCTAACAGTGCTAAAGAAAATAGTGGTTGACCGAAAAAGGATTTCAACTTCGAATTATTAAATAAGAGAAGACACTGACATCAAAATCGAATTAAAAACTAAACTTTAGATTTGATTTGCTCTTTCATATACATTGACATACTTTTAACAGTTGATCGAGCTAATTAAGTTAAGCTTTTAATACGTAAACTGCTGCGAAAATAAAAGCAAACCAACGTACATGGAAATAGAAGCAAATTTAGCCGTTTCGAGAGTTTCTTTTCCTTTTTTACTGAAAAGGGGATGGTACCGTAATAACTCGATTTTGCGCTCTCCTTCCAAAAAGAGCCCCTTTCTAACAAGCGCTCCCTTTGAATGAGTGTTCGGCAGTAAACGTCCCCTTTCCAGTGAGCGTCTTCTTATCTCAGCAGGGGCTGCTACACTGAAAAGTTTAGTTGAGGGGAAGAACGTGTTGCCATTTTTATAAATATGTGGTATAAACAGCACAGCCACCATTTTTTTATATTGATTTTGATAAATAATTAATAATAATAACTTTATTTGTGTCAAGAAATAGGTAGCCGCAGTTAATAAAGGGAAATGGTTATAAAGGCCGACAAATTTCTTTGTTTTATGTCTTTTGTTACTGTATTTCGCCTTGACCGTACGCAAACCACAGCAAATAACCACTAGAAATGTTTGTGTGTGTGTGCATGCAAAACAAAGATTGTGCATGGTTGAGGTGCTTTCAACATAAATTGAGACGTCTTTGCTTTTGTCTTTGAAAGTTGCAAGGCTTCATAACCAGACTGTCGACTAACTATGGTGTAGCCGAAGGGATATCTTTCTACCAACAGGAGACACCTACTACAATTAACTAACGGTTTATTAAACCTGTTTGTGCTTACAACTTACATTACAGTACTACATACCAACGTGAAAAATACTAATTAGTACATTTTAAAACATCCTTGGGAAGCGTGCACTTGGGTTCCTGATGCCCATTAGAAAGGAAGTTTAGTCGGTTCTACCGAGCATTTGCTGTTGTTACAATTCCCATCCTGAACAATTCCCAATGCCTGAAGAAGAAAATGTCTCCAGAAAGAACAATCGATCTATATATGCCTACACGCTCTGACGGCCATATTTGATGAAATGGTAAAGGTTAAAGTGAACACCCACCTTACGACCCCCACGTTAATTCGACTTCTTCTTTATTACAGTGCACGACAATGTTTTTGTTCCCCAACCTTATCCATTTTCACCGACCAGCGACAAGCTTTTTGAACCCTAAACCATGATTTTCTTTACTAACGGACTCCGATTAAGTGGCCACCCAAAAGGCCACCTAAACATGGCTATTTTACTAGTGCACGCACGGAAACTATTAACAACAACGAAAATGAAATTTCTCTTTACATTATCATTACTTGTTCAAACATTTAAGTGATGAGAATAAAGGAGGTGATCACCAAGAAACAGACGTCTTGATATTTAGACAAATTCTCCTTAGGGAAATTCTCCTTACTAGTTCCATAAGAAATGTATGGAGAACAATAAGGAGAATATGCATTTTTATTTCAGGGCTTAAAGAGTTGACAAATGTGTTTGGCTACGTATGGCCAGGATGGAAATGTGTTGGACCGACGTTTTCAAGTTCTTCCATTGTGTCTTAAATAAAATCTTTAAAAATTGATTATGGTTTTATCGTCCTGGTGGAAGTTACAAGCGTGTATGAGCAAGGTCTGACTTAATAAATGAAATTTAAGAAAATATGACCAGAATCTCCACGACAAAGGTAGGAACTGTTTAAAACGAGAAAATAAATATATTTTAGAAACCAGTTCTAAATTTTAACATTTCAAGAGCCAGCAAATGGGATGTTTGCATGTGTAAAACACCAGTAATCAGACTTTTAGAAAAGTATTTAGGAGATGGCAGCTTACCATGCCTTTCCATTCACAATTGATCGCCCACTCTGTCTATTCATTGAAACATACATATTTCTGAGGAATTGTCCACATAGAAAGCAGAAGTTGTTTCGGACAATAGATATTCCGGTCTATTCATACTGTAAGGAGTTTTCTATTCATATTTTACTACACACTTCCACAAATTCAATTTACAATTTCGTTTCCACTCCGTTAATGCATCTAAAGTTTTTAATTATTAAAAATCGTTTTCCTGAGCAAGAGTGTATTGATAAAGCCACTTCTGTGTAGGGTCACTTGGAAACACGTTAACTAGCGATTTTTCGCTAGTTGTAAAGGAAATCGATTGAACAGCGTTGATGGGCTAACTCTTAGTATTCTAGTGTTAACTCTATGCTAATTCGTTTTGTATTTTTAGATTGTATTTTAGAAAGTTAGGTGTCCTCTATTAGCAGTGGGAAATCCCCTCTGCTAGATTCTTGTTTGACACGGTAATAAAGTCATTATTATTATTAACAAGGGATACCCACTGCAATTAACTAACGGTTTATTAAACATGTTTGTGCTTGCAATGTAACATTACTGTACTACGTACCAACGTGAAAAATACTAATTAGTACATTTTAAAACATCCTTGGGAAGCGTGCACTTGGGTTCCTCTGATGCCCATTAAAAAGCAAGCTTAGTCGGTTCTACAGAGCATTTGTTATTATTACAATTCCCACCCTCAAAATGCATTTCCAATGCCTGAAGAAGAAAATTGCTGTCTTCAGAAAAGAACGGTCGATCAATATGCCAACATCCCCTTACGGTCACATTTCATGAAATGGTAAAAATAAAGTGAACAACCGCCTGACGGTCTCCCCGTTAATTCGGCTACTTCGTTATTACAGTGTACGACCATGCTTTTGTTCCCCAACCTTATCCAATATTCACCGACCAGTGACAACCTTTTTGAACCCTAAACTGTATTTTCTTTACCGACTCCGCTTAAACAGCCACTCTAAATGCCTGGTAACATAAGTCACTAAAAGAAAAAAGAATTGGTAAAGAAAAAGTCAAAACTAGTCATTCTTTTTAATTGTATTTGGACAGGAGCCCATGATTTGGAAAACAGTTTCAAGTTAGAATACGTCATCTGTTTTTAAGTATCATTTTGGAAAGCCAAAAGACACATTTACATCAATGAACGCCTAAAAATAGAGGTTGTTTTCGCTAAAAATGACTATTCTCCTGCGCGGTAACTATTAACCCATTAAGCCCTGATATAAAAATTCATATTCTCCTTACTGTTCTCCATGCATTTTGCCGGGAACTAGTAAGGAGGATTTGTTTCCTTTATTTTCATCACTTGAATGTTTGAACAAGCAGTGATATTGTAAAGAGAAATTTCATTTTCGTCACTGTTATACGGATGACCAGGGAATGGAAATGTGTCCCAACTTGAAAAAGTTGGGTGGACGTTTTCAAGTTCTTTCAATGTGCCTTTCAAATAAAATCATTAAAAACTGATTATTGTTTGTTCTTAAACAAAACAAAACAAAAACACAAAAACACAAAATTTTCCGGATATCGTCCCATTGGAGGATACAAGTGTGTTTGAGCAAGGTACTTGTGAAGGAAAATATGACCAAAATCTCCATGACAAAGACAGGGACTGTTTCAAAAGAGGAAATGAATATATCTTAGCTTTTTTCAGCCCTAGCCCCTGATGAAGGTGAGTTTTGTCTCACCGAAATATCGGGCAATAAAATTACCTTTTTTAGCTGTCCGATCAGCCTTCCAATTGGTTTTACATTTTAGAAACCAGTTTGAAATAGTAAGATTCCAAGAGCCAGCTAGTGGGATGTTTGCTTGTGTAAAAACACTAGTAATAAGACTTCTTAAAAAAAGTGTTTAAGAAATGGCAGCCTGCCACGCATGCACTTTCCATTCACAATTGGTCGCCCACTCTGGCAATTCATTCAAACATATATTTCTGAAGAATTGCCCACATAGACAGCAGAAGTTGTTTCGGACAATAGATATTCCGGTCTATTCATACTGTAAAGCCGTTCTCTATTCATATTTTACGACACACTACCCACAAATTCAATTTACAATTTCGTTTCCACTCCGTTAATGCACCTAAACAATTGCCTAAAGTTTTTAATTACTGAAAATCATTTTTCTGAACGAGAATGTATTGATAAAGCCACTTCTGTATAGGGACACTTGAAAACACGTTCACTGGCGATTTTTCGCTAGTAGTATCATGAAAGCTGTTTTACTAAATCGATTGAACAGCGTTGATGGGCGAACATTCCAATCACCACTGAAAAGAACAGTTTTACCCAGGAAGAAGACAATCAAAGAAAATTTTATCAACCTGGCAATTTCGTTTTAAACTTAGGCCAAGAAACTGTGTAACAAGTCTAGAAAGAAGACCGGTATAGGAAAAAAGAAAAGCTGTCCCAATTCGCCATGAACAACTCGACGAATTTCCAAGCTAATTTGTCTTTAACAAGCAGCCGTCCATCCACACGAGTTCCACGAAATCTCGCTGTTTTTATCGTCACATTCGTGGCAATCTGCGTTTTGGCAGGAACGTTTGGGAACGCTCGCGTATGTGTACTGCTTCGCAAACGACAAAACCTTCGTAAAGTGCCTCACTATGTTTTAGCCAATCTTGCTATGACCGGGGTTTTATCGTCGCTAATACATGCGCCTTTGATAATAGTAATGACAGTTGCGAATTACTTTCAAATTCGTGACGAGTCAGTCGTTGAAATACTCTGTAGAACTAGCTTCCCTTCCGGGTTTGCCTTCATTGTATTGAACGCTCCGACCTTATGGCTAATGGCGCTCGATCGCCAGGACTGTGTTTGTCGCCCTTTTAGGCGACGATTAACAACAAGCAACGTGAAGAAAATCATTCCGGTGATGTGGGTGTTATCCCTGTTAACTTATGTCTTCATTGTCATGTCCATGAGAAGTGAATCATTTGCGTGCATACAGATTTACCCGTACAGCAACGACCCTCCCAAATTCAGGCGACCTATGATCGGTCTCATAGCTATCGTTGGTCAATTGGACAATGTCACCGTTTTGATCATAATAGTAACTTTCTTTCGCATTATGAAAAGAATGCACTCTTCCACCGTTAATTCCTCACTTTATTCAACGTTTCAGCGCCAAGAGAAAACCCTCACTATGCTAACATACAAAATCTGCGGCGTATTTTTGTTGTGCAGAGTTCCAAACAACGCTCGATTCTTCTTGAGTAAGATCGGGGGTTTTCAAGCAACACCTGCTGCGATCCTCGTCACTATAACACTGATACATTTCATGTACGTAGCAAATCCTTTTATTTATCACCAAATGCTGAAAGTCAGGTTTTCGAACCGAGAACGAGCGACAGTTCGAAAACCGGTTGCACCACAGGAGCTTATAACAGTGAAGAAAATAGTGGTTGACCGAAAAAGGATTTCAGCTTCGAATTATTAAATAAGAGAAGACACTGACATCAAAATCGAATTAAAAACTAAACTTTAGATTTGATTTGCTCTGACATATACGTTGATTTACTTTTAACAGTTGATCGAGCTAATTCAGTTAAGCTTTTAATACGTAAACTGCTGCGCAAATCAAAGCAAACCAACATACATGGAAATGGAAGCAAATTTAGCCGTTTCGACGTGAGTTTCTTTTCCTTTTTTACTGAAAAGGGGATGGTACCGTAATAACTTGGTTTAGCGCCCTCCGTCCAAAAAAGAGCCCCTTTCTAACAAGCGCTCCCTTTGAATGAGTGTTCGGCAGTAAGCGTCCTCTTTCCAGTGAGCGTCGTCTCATCTCAGCAGGGGCTGCTACACTGAAAAGAGCGTCAACTGCGAAACTGTCCCTTTTCCGAAAAGGGACGACCCGTTATAAGAAAGTGACATTGAAGCTATGGATTACTTTGTAAATGTAAAGAAGATCCTCGCAGTTTTTAACGCAACTTATGCAGTTGCGAAAAGAAAGCCTGAAAAAGTCAGGCTTGCCGGGACTCGAACCCTGACCTCTGCGATACCGGTGCAGTATCGCAGTTAGCAATTAGCAGGCATGCTAAAGTTTCTAAACACATAAATAAAAGTTATTATTTTATGGATGAAAATGACTACTCGGAACTTGAATTGTCAGAGTTGTTACTCTCAGTTAGTTTCTGTTACTGTTCATTAAGCGCCCTCCCCGGGCGAATTTTCATTTTACGCCTATTTCAAGATGGCGGCCCATTAACGCTTTCAGCAGAAAAAAGGAAAACGACTGTTTAAACAATTCAAAAATTGGTTAGATTCAAACCAATTCCCTGCTGCTTCTCTAAATTTTCTCTTCCGAAATGTCAGTTTCTCGAACTGGCCCATTTTTAACGTGTATGTCGCGACACTTTTCGTTATGCGAACGCTATTCGTTTTCTAAAAATAATCATCCAAATATAAAAATGCATATTCTCATTACTGATCTCCATACATTTCTTATGGAACTAGTAAAGAGAATTTGTCTAAATATCAAGACATCCTGTCCTCAGTGATCACTTCCTTTATTCTTGTCACTTTAATGTTCAAACAAGTAGTGATCCTGTAAAGAGAAATTTCGTTTTTATCAGGGCTTAGGGTGTAAAGGGTTAACATAAATTCCGATCTATTCGTCAAGCCAAACAGTAAAAGAGTGCTCAATTTAAAGTGTTTGTCACTTTATGAACCTGAAACCGTAATACGTTGTTCAAGATAATGAAAAACGCAAATGTCCGCCATCTTGAAGTGGGTGTAAAAAGAAAATTAGCCCTCAAGGTGTCACAGTTGATTTGAACCTCCCAGAATTGGACCCTCCGGCCCAAAGCCGCTAGCGGATATTGATCGGGCGTGTCCAAAACTTCTAGCGGATTTGGACTCTCTTTCGTTGATTTGCACTTGTCCGTAAACTTACGCCACCAAGTAACTTCAGAAGAGAAACTGGCTACTTGCATGTAAACACCGAAATACTTGCATGCAGGGTGGCCAACAAACTAATACGGCAAACAGCAGAAACTTTTCATTTCTATTAAAAAGCTTCCGCACTTGAAAGCAAAAATAAAATGAATGTCCTTCTTTCTAAAAGCGTATCGGGAGACTGATGGTCTTATTCTAAAAAAATTGGCGTTACAGAAGGAAGCTACTGCCTTACTGAAGGGGGTCGAAATCCGCTGTGACACCGGGCGGTAAGTCGAATCGTTACGGTGTTATACTTCGGAGCTACGCAAATTTAACCCGAGGCCTCAGTGTTTTCGGTTTTCAGCGGCTAATAACAAACAAAAGGCAGACAATGGGTGGAACCAGTGAATCTCGTGAACGGCGAAGGAGAAAATCAAATCAAATGGATCCACACATAACGATCACTCCATTAATATAACCATCCTGTTATCACGGCCACTTTTTCTTGGCGCGGAGGATAGCTTATGCTTTCAGTCTTAATAACAACAATAATTTAGAGAGTTTTATTGCGTGTTTCCAGTACTTGCCCACAGTGCTTTACAATACTACATACTAAAATTTACCATATTAGAAGAATACTGTTAATACATACATCAGCACTTACTATCATGCTTTGAATCTAAAAATTTATATCTGAATACATATATCAGACGTTACTATCATGAATTGAATAAAAAAATGTATATCTAATAATTTATCAAACAACACAAACTAAAGGCGAAATTTAGAGCATATAAAACTGACAAAAATGAAAACGAAAACTATCTAAACTACTGCCATGTTGTTTTCCTTTGTTTTTTCCTGCTTACTTTGGCGAGTTGAGGCTTGCGGAGTCAGTTTTCAAAATAACGGTCCCAGTTGCTCAAGCAGAGATAGAAAACAAGACAAATACGATTTTTGGCGAAATGTTTGAACGAGCTGGGTAATATGTGAGTCCCCAAGTTGTATGCCTTGTTCTCTTTCTCTTATACGTATGTGTAGATTAAAAATGTGTAAGAAATATAGAGCTGTAACAAAACATTAACTAGATGTAATGGTGATATATTCTGCTGCTGTAAATTTTGCAGCATGAAGGGTAACTTTCTATCAAAATGGTAATGTCTTTTCGTGACGTTTCGAAAAGTTTTGACGGCAATGGACGGTAAAATCTACGTACGTAAGCACTCGTATTTTCTAACTTTTTAACAGCCTTCCCCTTTCAGTAAGTTTTAAGCATTATTTTGTATCCATAATATTATCAGACCTTATTTAAAAATTACGCTCATCCCATGTCCGCATGCACACAGACCGATTTTTTAGGCCTGGCATTATGTCAACCCTTTCACTCCCAGAGTCAGTTATGGAGACATTAAGTTGATTCTAACTACGGAGTCTGTGGATGAAATCCTAGGGGGTGACCATTTAAATGGTCACTTGTTAGCAGTACTTTCACATGGTACTATAATTTTCTATTTAGTTTTTTTACAAAATGAAATTCGAGATTTGTCTTGAATGTTGATTTTAGGCAGTCTTGAGAGTGAAAGGATTAAAACTGCCACTAAGTGCAACCAAAAACGATTTCCCAGCATTCTATCTATTCAATGTTTTGATCTCCACACAACTGGAAAAGCATCACTTGCGGGGAAAGGGTATCCGGGCATTAAGCCCCCAGTATAGCTAGGTGAGGTCTCCCAGGGTCTGGTAGCAAATGTGGCATCTTCTCCCAACCAGCGTGTGGCAACCACTTGCCGCCCAGCTGTATCGGTGCTCTGCTTGGCACCATGTAGGGTGCGCATGTGGAAGGCTATGCAATCTCCAGGCTAACAGAAGAGAACGAGACAAGATCAGAGTTAGGATTAAGTCATTTTTCTGTATGTTTGGTATAATGTGATGTATCAAAATGAGAAAATTGTACAAGGAGAATCTCTGGCGATGCAACATCCTGTCAGGGATTTACAGTGAATGCGTAATAGGGTTAGATTCTAGAGAAAATGTGGCAGGGGCAGATCCAACGATTTTAGGAAAGGGGGGGGGGTTGTCAGTCGGCATTAGTCCCTATAGGAGGTCAGCGAGGTACACACACAATAAGATTTTGAACATATTATTATGGATCGTGAAATAAGGCATTTACAGTGCATTTCCAGCATTTTCGACTTCCCAAAAGGGGGTTGCAGCCCCCTCAACCCTCCCCTCTGGATCTGCCCCTGTGTGGTGCTGTGTCCTTGGGGAAGTGAAACACAAAAATTTGGATTTAAGTAGATAAAGTATGAAGGCCACTGCAAAGCAACATTGAAAGCTGATGTTTCGAGCATTAGGTAATCCCTTCATCAGAGCAAATCAAGAATTATGGTTGGAGGTTGATCCTAAGATCCTGTTAAGATCCTATTGAGATCATACCATATTTCCTTCTAGTTAGGGGATGTGAAGGGGGTGCTTATTTGCAATTTTGGACAAGGGGTTGGGTGCTTTTTGAGCATGGGTGCTTATTTGAGAAAATAATTTCAAAACTGTACAGAGGAGATATGTCCAGGATTCAACTCTGCTACGTAAATCTTTTTTTTAATTATTTAAACATGGTAGATTCCTCAGTATACAAGCAAAAATTACCTACAAATACAAGGATTAAAAACAATACAATAATTATAAAAGTAATTACAAAGTATATTAAAGGCCTTATCTAAACTAACTACATATTCAAATAGAAATAAATGAAAACAAAAAGTACTGCTTTTCAGGAATGCAGTGTTGTAAATTCACCCAAAACTGAAGTTACTTAGCTTCGTCTTAAATTCACCTAATGTTTTAGATACTCTAATATCAGTTGGAAGGCTATTCCACAGTGCAGCACCGGTGTAAGAGAAACTTTTTTGAACATAATCGGTGCGAGGTTGAGGAAGAGCCAGCCTCAATCCTGGACATGAGTGGCGACTTCACAGGTAATAATGTTGTAAAAATCAAGGCTCAGGAATACTTAGCAAGTCACGATTTGGCATGAAGAAAACAGCCTTTATAGTTTTATGTTTTATAGTGACAATATGGCAAATCATGGTTAACAAAAGAAGCCTATAAGCTTAAGATCCACAGAATCACTACAGTTGTATGTGTGTAAAAAAAAACTATATCAAATTACCTCGAGATCCCAAGAAAGCAGCTCATACTTCTCTGGTTCTGCATCAATATCTGGGGTGTTCTCAAAAGTCTTCTCAGTGCATGTGTGGAAGTCTACGTAGCTATAATGTTTTAATGAGGCAAATTTCGTAGGAAAAAACCACTTTCCCCATTTATGAGATCCACCAACAAATTCCAAACAGGATTCTTTAGACACAGGAGTAACAGGCAACCAAAAAGAACAGTTCTATGAAGATAAATGACACAATATGTAAAAAAAAGTACATAAACAAGAAATATACAATGATAATAATAATAATTATTGTGTTTTCTTTCTTACTGATGACATTACACTCAAACTAAGAAAACCACGAACACTGAAAATATTGCTGGAATGTGTATTTTGACCAATCACATGCCAGACCTTGTAACCACAGGAAATAAATGGGTTCTCAATCATGGATTCGAGTTGGTTCTCGAGTTGTTTCGAAAGACATCAAGGTTTAATCTCCTTCTTTATCTTACAGAAATTGAAAGTGCTATTCCTTTCTATCTGATAGCCACATGCACTATGCAAGCAAAAATAGGTTTGAGCACTTTTGGAGTCTGAATAAAATTTTTCAACAAGCCGACGCAACGATTGGCGTTTCTGATATTTCAAATAAAAGCAATTCAAACGGCAATTATTTCACCTTGATGTAAAAATTGCAATGTTCTCCCTCCAAATTCACCCACTGATAGCACAGCTGACTCGATTTATTTACTGTGGGCCGAATCATCCATGCCTTTGAGCCAGGCTTGCATCATACAATGTCTAGTTGCAAATTTTGAAAATGACACATTTTCAAATAATTTAGCAACGGTACACCAGGCTGCTGAAGAATAACAAACACCAGTTTTGACAATCCGTGGCCGTTGCTACTATGCAGCCGCAACAAGCCAAAGACCACTCACACATTTTTTGCTCCCGTAGCGCATGTGGCTCTCAGATAGAAAGAAATAACAATTTAAATTCTTGTAAGTTAAGATGAAGGTCTTTCGGAACAAATGGAGAACCAACTTGATTCTGTGACCGAGAAACCCATTAATTTTTTGCGGTTACAAGGTCTCGCATGTGATTGGTCAAAACACAATGAACATTCTACAAATATTTTCAGTGTTCACAGTTTTCATAGTTTGAGTGTAAATCCCAGTGGGTACTGAATTACAATGTTACTAGAAACACTGAATAAACCACAGCCATTGTTGCAATTGATGGCCGCATAAAACTGAGTTTTGAAACTCACAATGCACTATTTTGTTATTCAAAAGCATGGTACTGCAATTTAATGTAAAACTTATATCATTCCCCCGGGGTGGGAGGGGGACTCCTAAAGTGTGAACTACACAGGGAGGCTTCCCCCGAAAGGGGTGCCCTTTTTGCACTGGCTTTAGGGTAGGTAAATTTACTGTTTAAGTATGTTAAAGGTTGTTGACATACACGGCAGGAGTCACAAAAAAATGGGACAACTTGGAGCCTTTGAATGAATTTGTATGATGACTGTGGGTGTATTTGGCTTATTTTTGAGGAATAAATTAAAGACAAGCCCATCCTCTAAGAAGAATCACTACAGTCCATCCAATTCTCACAAATCCTTATTCAATTCTGAAAGGAAACTGTATGACCTATAACATGACATCTAGGCCTGTTTGAGCCCTCATGGGATCGAAGTTCAGCGATATCACGACAGTAAAGACTAAAAAAGGTGCAATTTTTGTTCTAGGTATATGGAAGGGGTACCATTTCCATAACAATTAGTATGTTAAAGGATAAGGGGTTGAACCTCAGGGCAAAACCTCCTCAAGTATCATTCCTTTGTTTTGCTGTTACCTTCCATCCATCCACGGGATAATACGACTGGTCATGATGCCACGGAGTTGCACGATTTGTCCCAGGATCTTTAGTGAACACATGTTCATGATAAAATACAGCAAACTGAAAGTCCAAGCAGGAAATCAATGCAAATCACATGTAGGTGTACATGCTATTGTTGGCGAATGTAAGTTATGTGGGAACCACTGGCAACCTCATACAATGCAAAATGGACAAAAGTCAAATACCCCTCATCTGCCAGGCTTCCCTCTTTAGGTGCAATATTCCTGTAATTATTATTAGAAAAAAAGCTGTTATTGTTTCTTTTTCAAATTTCCCATTATTCCGATAACCCTAAAGGTTTCCATTTCTTGTCGCAGCCTGGGAAAACATTTATGTCTGAGAAAGAGTAGGGTGTCGGTAGGGATTCTTGATTCAAAATGGAGTATCCCAGAAATTTTTATCTGAAAAAATTTCTATCATATTTTTCTCTCTTAAACATCCTATTAGCCTGACAACCATAAGGGGTTAGTCTATTCCTGGTCTCAGCTGGGAAAAATGCTTAGGTCTGACACAGAAAGGTATTGACAGGGGTTCTTAGTATGGAGTACCCCCACCCTCCAGGGTATCCAGGTAAGAGAAACCTATACAAGGGTGGTACTTGGTGAGTAATTTTTTGCCAAGAAATATGAAATGACTAGGTATTTTTCCATCCACACAACCAGAGTTTATCTCTGGATTTTGTCACAGAACGATCGGCAGGGTATTGTCAAGTTTTTGTAATAGGATATACACTTGGGTGAAGAAAGACAGTGATGCAGTGACCAGCCCTGAACCAGGAAAATCAGCTGGGCCCCCCTCCCCTTTTATCTGTCATCCTAAAAGAAGGGGGGGTACTCTGTAAATTTGTGGGTGGGGATGTACTGCTGGGACTCTGAGACCCTTACCTTATACCAGACCATGTTCAGCTGCATTGTGCGGTGACGCTCGGGTTATGGGCTACTGTCTCTAGGGATTGGTTGTAAATCAGCAATAAATGCACAAGTTAAGGTTTCTGTTGTTCAGGAGCTCCGGTTTTAGACCTGCAATGATTATTAGCCTAGGCATATAAATATCAATGTAGATAAACGTAGTAGTCACCTCAGACTTCATCAGTTTTCCCGCTACTTCAGCAGCTGGAGATGCCAGTACAAATTCTTCAAACTCTGGGATCTTACGCCAGTTGAAGTAATCATTAAAATAGAATGTCTGCGAATCCTCACTTTTGAGCCATTCGCTAAATTCACTTGGACTTGCATGATTTGTTGCGATGCCTTTTTTCAGCTTTTCGACCCATTCTCCAAAAACACCCCTTAAACAAACGACTCCTCGTTCCTGAAATGTCCTTATTTCTTGTGCTGTGACGAACTTCCTCGAAAATCCACCCGAACACTTGAGAAATACGGATTTGGAAAAAGCGGAAAGACGAAACACGCACCACGTCATATTCAATGGGGCACAAGCTGGAGCAGAATGGAGCCGGAATCTACAAACATTTTTATACAAACTCCGTCCGCCATATTGTTTGTTCTCGTGCCCAGGTTCCTATTCCCCGAAATGATTTCGATCCCACTTCTCCCTAGTCTCCCATGCAGCCCCTATTAGCGTTGCGTGACGAACACTAACAGGGAACTTAAGATTTCATTAGATTTGAGTGGGGTCGTATTGCACCCTAACCCTTCACTTGTAACACTTTGTTGCGCAATATTTTCTCAGATAATCTTTTTAGTTCCGTCACAGTTACGTCATTTGTGCATGCGTTGCCATACAATTTCCACTCTACTGAACCTTTTTCCCCTAAAGTGATTTGATTTTAAGTCATTTTGGATAGTTTTCGGACAATTAAGAAGTTGAACATGGTGTTTCAGCCTACGTACAAAAATCTGGGGCCCGTTAACGTTGCAGCCGAGCGGAGAGCAATAAATTGACACCCCCATCCTTAGACAATGACGTGGCACATGTGACGCGCCCAATAGAAACGAGTTTCCTTCCTCGATTATAACGACGTGGTCGAATTTAGCCGGGCAAATTTGTCGTCAGTTTGCCCTCAAAAACTATACTTATATCTTTGTACAACCAGTGAATTTCTTAGGGTAAATACTGTCATTGTCAAGGAATTTTCTCAGGTGATTTAGAGCGCCGTAGGTGACTTCTTCGGCTGACTGTTGGCTAATATTTTGTCCTCTTTTTTGCTTTGGTTTCCAGTCAGCGATAAACTCTCAACATGGGAAGTGTGTTTGCTAAATTGTTCAGTGGCCTCTTTGGCAAGAAGGAGATGAGAATTCTTATGGTTGGTCTTGATGCTGCCGGGAAAACAACGATCCTTTACAAGCTGAAGCTTGGTGAAATTGTTACAACGATTCCCACAATTGGTAAGCTTGTGAGCGACTCTTCGGGACGCCATTATTACACGATCGACAGTTGGTTCTTTCGCGTGTATTTTATCCGCTGCCCGATATCAGTTCTTTGATATGATTTTAAACTTTTGTTTGTAGGTTTTAATGTAGAAACAGTGGAGTACAAGAACATAAGTTTTACTGTTTGGGATGTCGGCGGTCAAGACAAAATCAGACCACTTTGGCGACATTACTTCCAAAACACACAAGGTAAGTTTGCCGGTTGGTGAATTCGAAATGTTGTGCAATATTGATCTATGGGGAAATTCAGAAAAAGCATCTTTCGTTTTCCTCAGCCTTTCCTTTGCTTTCTCATATCTTATGCGATGCTTGTTGCAGTTAGATTCGTTTTTCATTTGTTTAGGTCTAATCTTCGTGGTGGATAGTAACGACCGTGAGCGAACTGGCGAAGCTAGGGATGAACTGAACAGGATGTTGGGTGAAGATGAACTTAGGGATGCCATCCTTCTCGTTTTTGCGAACAAACAGGTATGAAATTATCGAGAATAACTAAAATACTACCTTGGTAGTGCAACTGTAGCGTATCTTAATTGCTGTGTTCGTAAGCGTGCGTGTGGATACAAAATGTGCCAAGATTTGTCGGAAATGTAGTTAAAATGACGAAATAATTTCCACCAGCCAGGTCCTTGTATGACTTTCATGTTGTTTCCACGTTGTTCACCGAGTTTTAAAGCTTACGTCTCTATTTTGTAATTTGCAACTGATGTGGGCTGTGACAGTTCGTATCAGTTGCATTTATTACACTGTTCTTTTGCTTTCAATTTTATTTGTGAAGTGTTTTATTGATGAGACATCGAGCAACTTGAACGACGGTTCTATGAAACCAAAAAGCATTTGGATGCCGTATAAACGACAGATTTACATCCACTATTCGTTTTGGCTTTGATTTTCACAAAACAAGGGCCCTTTATTAAACTTTTGCCTTGAATTTAGGTTGATCATTTTAAAAGTATGCATAGAATTTCGCTATTGAATATGGAATAGGAACGTTTGATTGGTAATTGGTTTCAGTCTGTGGGATTTGCCATTTTGTACCATAGGGCACCTATGGTTGGCTGTGAGTGAACACTATTACTTCCTTAGATAATTTTTCTCTCCCCCCCCCAATACCCCCCTACCATTCCCTTCATGCAACCTTTCAAGGTAAATGCCCCTGAAACATTGCAAAATTTACAGTCAAACCTGTTTTAATTGGTCAGTTCTCAGTAAGTCCCGAAAAGTGCTTCCATTATTTACTGTAAATCTGACATCCATTAGGTGGTCATCTCTGTCAAGTGGTCGTGGCCACCTTCTATGAAGTCCCAAGTGTATTTTTATTCCCCTTACTTTTGTCAACCTGTCGCTTTGTTAAAGGAAGTGGCTACACAGTATACATGAACTACAGCAAATATACATTAAACATAGCCATTCTGATAATCTGATCCCATAATAGTCCACTTTATAATTTACCAACACCATTGGACAAAAAGGCATTAGATGCATTTATACAGGGTTAGACACAATCTGAAGTAAAATATTCACAAATAACAGTGGGAAGATGAACCATTCACAACTCTGCATATTGTTTTATATTAGGATTCAGCACTTTCCCTCTGGTATTTATGCATATTTTCCTTCAGATTAAGGATAACCCTGCAATAATGTGTTGCAAGTATTTTTATTCAGGGGTGTTGGTGAACAGGAAACTGGATTATTTTGTTTTCAAAAATTACTTGGAGAGATTTGAAATACTTTGTGGCCAATTTAGCTAAGGTAGTTCTTCAGCTCTGTGTCAAATTTGTTTTTGGCTGTTCTCTTCTTTTCAAACTTGTTGTTTAAGCAGGGTCAAGTTAGCCATGCCCCAATTATGACTTAATACAGGGTTGACTGCACTATGAATTATCACCCCAGATATCGATAACTGAGAAAGTCTTTTGTGATGAAATTGGAGTAGAGAAGCAATGATTTTCAAATAATAGTGAATGGGTAGAAACTAAGTTTATTTGAAGTAGGAAATTAAACAAAAGTTACCTGTGCTAATCTTCTGCCACACTGGATATGCAAACACTTTGTAGACTAAGCCTTCATGGTGATCAAGCACTTATGGGTTACTTTTCAAAAGTGAATTTGAAAACCTGACAGACGTGTGCATAGACTGAAGTAGCCTGTGATAAGTCAACGAGAGACAATACAATTTTTGCTTACAACCGTTGTATGTGAATTGTTTATGTCATGTCTGCAGCACAAATTGTGTGGTCTAAATCAGGCATACAACATCTTCACAACAGTTGCACACAACACGAAAAATGTCGACAACATGAAACATGTTTTGAAACCTGACGACAGTCATAGCCACAATCAAAATGTTATAGACAAGTCGTTTGCAATCTTTCCCTGACACAAGCAGTGTGCCCTGCAAAAATCACATAGGACAGTTATAAGGAAAAATCGTACCATCTTTATCGTCCCTTAGGAGTGCACCTTGCAAGTGTGGTAGCATTGTTGCTTGATTCTTATGGTGTGTTTGCTGTCTTTCAGGATTTACCAAATGCAATGAATGCAGCTGAAATTACAGACAAGCTAGGCCTGCACAGCTTAAGAAATCGGCAGTGGTACATACAAGCAACATGCGCAACAAGTGGCGATGGTTTATATGAGGGACTCGATTGGCTTTCTACCCAGCTGAAAAACCAGAAGTAATGTGGTCACACCAAGAAACAGTATAAACATATGGGAAAGACATTCAAGCAGGGAAAATAAGACGAATTTGGAAGCACTGAAGTACCTATGATTGCACATTGCATAATTGTGACCCTGCTGTATTTTCTTAGAGGATAATGTTATTTTTGTTGTAGCTGTCTCGTGCTGGTAATTTGTTGTTGTTTGTTTCTCAAATTCACAGTACAAGACAACTAAGCCCTTGAAAATCTTTCCTATCACCTTTTGTCTTTTTCATTGTTGTACATTACAAGTAAAGGGTCCGACTAGGTAGACCAAAAGCTTATTATAGTTGAACTTCTATGAAATCGTCAAACATCCGCTATGCAAGTTCTAAGGACTTGACAAGTTGCATGTTAATGTCAGTTTTTTTCATGTAAAGCAAATAATAATAATAAAAAATGTAGCTTTATGGAGTATTGTGCATGCAATTATGAAAGGTGTAGTTGCCTTTTATTGTTGTCCTGTTTTGCTGGAATTCTTTTGAACAAGTCACGAGTCTTTGATTGACAACCAAACAAGATGTCTATCTTTATACAGTAACCTTTTCAAATAATAACTCATTTAAGTTAGTAGTTAAATTAGCATTCTTCTGGTCTGTACATATTGGGTTTTTCCAGTGTCTATGATGTTTCCTTGCAGACTGATAACTAATTAAATTTATCGTGGCAATACGTGAGCCCATCATAAAGATATTCATCAATCAAAAACAACCCCAAAACTGGAAATATTGCCCAAATTGTGGATAATATCACTTGGATGCGACGGTTTAAGCCAGTATCCAGAGCATTATACACATCTGAACCAGCTATTGATATTTGCCAAAACAACAGGAAGTCTAAGAAAACCACTGTATATGTAATCACTGAGTTTAACTTTACCCCTTGAAACATTGGTGACTTGTTTTTGTTATAACTACCATGATTAATTAAAACTTAACTTTGCTCTTTTGTCAGTGTGTCCTTATGTAGAGACTAGTGTAATTGAATTCTAATAAATTTGATACCCAATGTTGCTTATTTTCTGGGTAGGCTTTTTACCTTGGAACAGCTCTAGTGCTGTGTACTCTATGTTTCCTAACGTGAATTTTTTTGTTAGGTCACCTGTTACTTCTTGATTGGTCAGGAAGCAATAGTAGACACTAACTCTGTTGTGATTGTGTGCATTCCTGCCACAACAAACAGGAACAGGACTTCTGTTAATTTCTGATTGGCTTAAAACATGCCAAACAATTTTCATCTTGCTAGAGTCCAAAGAAATTATGGCAAACAACATACTTTTCATCATGCTGAGTATAACATCTCTTATCTCATGACTGGACTTAAAATTTATCATCTTTCTTTATCATGAGATATTGTTGAAAGATAGTTGATTTTAGGTGATTCTACAGAAATAGGCGCTATTGGACAATTTATTTAACAGGTTATGAAAAATCACTCTAATTGGGGGCGGTTGTCTTTTGTCCTTTCTCTTCAGGAAAACTGATTTCAAGTTCTATTTTGCCACTGAACACTTACTATTGACACCTTTTTGTCACCCTTTTTATGGCTGCCTGGGCTTCTGTCTCTTGACTAGGCAATCTGAGTGCTAGAACTGGAAGGAGTTGTCAACTTCCACGTTTGCGGTTCTGATTCTGCCTTGGACAGTTCTGGCATTAACCCTTTAAGCCCTGATGTAAAAATGCATATTCTCATTACTGATCTCCATACTTTTCTTATGGAACTAGTAAGGAGAATTTGTCTAAATATCAAGACATCTCATCCTCAGTGATCACTTTCTTTATTCTTGTCACTTGAATGTTCAAACAAGTAGTGATCATGTAAAGAGAAATTTCATTTTCATCAGGGCTTAGGGTGTAAAGGGTTAAGACTGCTCAGTTGAAATGGGAAGCCACTTTTCAAAAAGATGTGAAAGTTGCAGAGCACTGTTACACAGTAAGCATTTGTCTGAGAGCAGTTTTTAAACCAAAGGAATTACTCTGGCCAATAAGCAAGGCAATGTAATGAAAACAATAATTATTGCAACTCAAAGTGAACACCTGTAACTAGCATCGAATGCAGAAAATGCATGCAACAAAAAAAATTAGCATTAGTTTAATTTAATTTTTAATCAAATTAACCATTTGGTAGCGAAGCAAATCAAACGTAAATTATTCTTGACACTCCATTGAAAACTGGTCTTTTTTGGTAACTACTAACAGAAGCTTGTGCTCAGCTTAGGTTATCAACAGGAAGTTGTTAGAACAAAATCAATGGAGCACCTTGCTTTTTCTTTTTTCTTGGAAATAATTATGGGGTTGCTAAATTTAGGCTTTCCCATTTGCCATCCTTGAGGTTTGCCCTTCCCGCACTGGTTACAATCCACACATTGCAGTATGAGGTTCATTGTGACCTTCCTCAGAACAGGCAGTATCTTCCTCATAAAGATTAAGTTTGTAAATTAATGAAACTTCTGCAACTGATGAAGTCTTTTCAAGATGAGAAGTTGACGAAATCTTTTTAAAACATGGAAGCTTGCACACCTTACAATTGAACATCAAGACTTTTTTCCTTTTTTTTTCTTTTAACAAAATTCAAAGAATGGTTTCAAAAACTGATCTGTCAAAAGAAAGACGAGGTAACTGAGCATCTCCGACATGCACTGGGTGTGTAGTGAGAATGCACGTAAACCTAGTGTGAATGTGCTCGAGTGGCAGCCTAGTACCCAGGAATTCTCTTCTTGCTCACACAACTTGGCACAAAATTTTGTGACATCGCCGAATGGCGGGGACCTCATTTGGTGATGTCACAACATTTCGCACCAAGTCGAGTCAAGAGTGGGAGGAGTACTAGGCTGCTTGAGTGGGATTTGTGAGTACTCTGAAATAACGACAAATTAAAGGGGCTACGTCACGAGGATTTTGCTATTTTAGGTCAAGTCTGTGCTAAACTCTTTACCTAGTGCCTTTACTCATACACAAAGTCTTCCTTTAATACTATGAAGAAGATATCAAATGAGTTTTATCAGGGACAGCTCACCGTAATAATTTTTTTGGTGGTTTTTGAGAATATAGCATCAAAACTTGAAAAAATTGGCCCAATTTTTTCAAGTTTCAATCCATTTCCATCCTTGCCATCAGTAGCAACAGGCGACAGGAAACAGTTTCAGTGTCGTAAGATAGTCTTTAATAACAAAGCTAGATCATTATTTTTAGAATTCAGTTGATGCGAAGACACTTTTAGCTTTTTAAAAAGATACTAAAATAGCGTGACATAACCCCTTTAACCTACTGACAGTTCCAAGTATACTTCGCAGTTTCCCCCTCAACTGCAGGCTTTTTGTTTTGCCAATAATTCGCATGAAGTAAGCAAGGTCAGTGGGTCATGCTGATGCAATTTTACAAAACATTTGGAGAGCTCAGTGAGAAAAGGGATGAAGATGTTGGCACCAAACTTAACACTGGTTTTCACGCAATAAATTGATTTCGTAAATTAAATGCACCATAAATAGTTTCTTGAAGACTTAACAAAGTTGATACCAGAATGCCCAGGAGCTGAACCCAGTGACTGTTGCTATGGTGAAAATCTTGGAAACACAAATTGAATGTGAACAAAAATTTGGCTGATGAAAACAACCTTGTAGGCAAGAATTCTCACTCATGTCCAATATGCTGTTTTTGACCAGTGTTATGAGTTCTGGGCCACGGACTCATCACTTTTGCCCTTCTTCCACAAAGCCACATAAACTAATGTTCTTAATTAATTTCCAATAACAGTAACTTTTATTTTCATTGGTGGACATTTCTTGTGCATCCAAGGAGCTGGTACAATGACATATTAATTTTATTAATAATATGTCTTGTGGGGTGTTTATTGACACAAGGAATTACAGTAGCATTTATCCAGTTCCTGTAAAGAAAGTCTGCAAAACAAAACTTCAAATTTACTTCAGTTCAAGTTCCACGCAATTATCACTGTTCAAATCATCATTTAATATCATGTTCATTTCTCTCACAGCTAACCTCATCAATGTGTTTTAAATTACAATCATGCAATCAGTGAGTTTTTTTTTAAAGAATAGGTATTTACAGTATTTGATCATTTTATGGTATTAACTAACATATTTATCGATAAATATATAGGTATATTTTTATCAATTTAAATATATTTGAATACATCAATAAATAAGTTTAACACCACTGAGAAGATATTTAGATTTGCTGTACATGCACAACAAGGCAAACATTTGTCTGCCTTACCCTTCTCTGCATGTAAGTGTGACAACTTGCATCTGCATGTAAAAGTAGAGTGTTGTTACACTGACTGCAAAAAAGCAATCTTATCTGAAATATGCAACATATAACTTTTACGCCAGTAATGATATGTTATGCTCGCCAGTTTCTCCTGCCACAGATTTATGGAACAAGTATGAAAGTGCTTAGTAAAACGTCCCCCAATTAAACTTCTGGTATAGCTACAACCCTGCAGACCCAATAACTGTAACCAAGAGCAATTTCCTCTGCTTCACTCATAACGGAACAGTTATTTCAATCCTCATAAACAGTTTTGAGAATTTGAGTTATCGACACTTCTGAGGAAGCCAAGAAAATTCTTGAATGCACTTGCATAGCGCTAGTACATTCATTTGCAGTACTTCTAGACCTCAAGAGTGCATGGTTATCTTATAGAACATGGAATGCCCACTTCTATTTGACGAAAAGGTAACATTTCACTTTTTTAAAAAGCTATTTACATACTTGTATGAAGACACTGAGAACAAAAGGCCACTGATCCATGATACAACCGAATTACACAGTATTGCTACAAGTCATATTAATAATTAATGATAAAATTATTAAATAAAAATAAAATAATAAATCAAAATAAATATGAATATAAATAAATATGAATAATATTAATATTAATTAATACCTTACATGGAAATTACTAATTTATTAGTATTATCTTGAGTTAGGTTTATGAACAACAACCAAATCTCCTGCGAGTTGGTTTCATACTTATTGAAGAAGTCCAATTTTCTTTTTGTGGATGGAAAACTTCCACGCTGTGAAAATTACTAATTTATTAGTATTATCTTGAGGCAGGTTTATGAACAACAACCAAATCTCCTGCGAGTTGTTTTCATACTAGTTGAAGAAGTCCACCTTTCTTTTCGTGGATGGAAAACTTCCACGCTGTTAAGATAATCCATCCCATTACACCCACCGATGACAAACAAAAGCCCATCAACAACTGCTGTTCCCACACCACTACGAGGTTCTTTCATTGGTGCAACTATTGTCCATACGTCAGTTTCAGGATTGTAAATTTCCACGCTTTCTAAGCTCTGCTCATTGCAGCCACCTACAACAAACAACCGACTGTTAAGAACTGCCACACCAACCATAGATCGTGGAGTTTTTATAGGCGAAACTGGCTGCCAGGTTTTCGACTGACTGTTGTAACGTTCTACGGAAGACAGGTCTGACACACCATCATATCCACCTATAAAAACAAAGAAGGATGCATTTATTTACTTACAAAACCTTGACCAAGGTGGACATTATTTTGTCATAACAAAATGCAAAAGGACTTGTCTTGAATTCTGATTAGACAGTCAATCTCCTCTTTTGTAGGCAAATTAACAGAAGTGTTCACACTTTTGCATGATGCATAGTGAGTACTAGAAGTGTGAATCAATGGTTGCAAGACGACCTTTTTGCTTCAACACTGAAGTGCAGAAACATACCTACAGCATAAAGCTGACCATTTAGCGATGCTACCCCAAGCATGCTTCGTTCTGTGGTCATTGCAGTGATCATGGTCCATTCTTGAGTGCGCGGATTATACCTCTCAACTGTGTTGAGAGTTGTCTGTCCATCATATCCACCCACGGCATACAAAAAGCCATCTAAAACACCTACACCCAGGCTACTCCTGTGTTCAATCATACTGGTGGTAGCTTTCCACATGTCTAAGTTGGGATCATAACATTCTACCTGCAAAAGACAAATTTGTACTAAATGAAACATGTGAGTTTTACTTTTTTTTCACAAATTTCTTTACAATACACAGTAAAAAATAGTATATATTAAATAGATCCCTAATTTTTTTTTCTCTTCAGGAATGCTAATTTTTTACACAATAAAAAACAGATCCCTTAATTTTATTTATCTTCAGGAACGCTTATTTTTTACACAATAAAAAATAATACCGTATATCAAATAGATCCCTTAATTTTTTTTTACCCTCAGGAATGCTTATTTTTTCTACAAAAAATTGCTCCATTGTAGAGGTTACCATGCTAATGACATCAATTCCAGACTTAAACAATGAGCAAACTTAAAACAACCTGTAGGTCATTAAGTGATACTGTTTTGCACTTTTAAATTTCATTTGGTGTTTTTTCGTGATCCCTAAACTACTATTAGAGCCATATTTTTCAATTTGAGTGTTGTAAAACCAAAACCAAAGAAATCACTCTCAGCCTGGCCAATCACAACAGACAGAAACAACACAATGAGCCAATTAAAACTCAAAGCAAATAAATGTAACTCGCGTCAAGCAGAGAAAAATGCATGACAGCAAATCAGAATAACACCGGGTTTGGTTCTACTTCTAGCTGGTAAGATTTCAGTGGCACGAGTTTTTTTCAAGAAATCCGTGAGAGCCTTAAAGCAAAATGTCAGCAAATGCATAATTCTTTCAACACTCAATTAAAACTAAGTTAATGATTCATTCAGCTTCAATCTTGGGCATAGTCTATGTAGCATGAAGTGATTACTAAACAAGTGAGAAAAGGCAAATTTTTCATCCAACAGTATCAAATACAGTATAAATTATACACTACTACACTACCATGGTAGTACAAAACAAATTTCTAATAAAATAAAATATAAAATGTAGCATCCCACCCCAGTGCATTTAATGCTACGCTTTAACCTACATCCAAATTCGTGGCAGGTAAAAACAGTACGGAAAAGAATTAAATTAAAAAGTAAATCAAAATATTTCTGAAGTTTAATTACCTCTCAAAAAGCTCCAATTAAGATGAACAAATTACCTGATTCAAAGCAGCAATTTCATCTGATCCTCCCACAACATACAAAATGCCTTCTAAAATGGCTGCACCCAGACCTCGACGTGGTGTCAACATAGGTGATATTTCACACCATGTGTCTGAGGAAGGGTTGTACTTTTCCACAGTGTTGACTGTATTTCGACCTGGGATAAGATGGATGAACATGTGCATGTAACTGGGGATTGTACTCCTTGGTTGAGTTTAAATTTCACGTTAATTACTGTCATTTAACTAACTTTGTTTAGGGGTGACTCCACATCAGCTGTTAAATTGCATTACAGATTTAAATGGAAATGCAGCACAAATTCAGACACTGAATTCAGGGTTCGACATCTCCACTCACCCGGTCGCCTGAGGCGAGTACAAATCAAGCGGGGCTAGTAAATATTGTGCGTTCCGTAGTCCGTGGGCAAATAGAATCTTGCGGTATTTTTTTAATATACCATAAAAACTCACTGGAACACACTGGAACCACATTGTGAAGTTGTTGTTATTCTTGCTGAAAACTGTTCTAAAACAAAACAACCTCAGAACCATGGTGTATACAGACTGTATTTCACTCATGGCTCAGTCTTTCATGATCTTTTGCACATCCATTGCGACTGTTTCACTGCACATACTTAAATTGGTAACCACAAAACCTCCAGCTTTTATCACCAGGTTACTAAGTTAGGCAAGATAGTGGGTGTTTTACAACGGATTTGTCATTTATGTTTGTCTCTTTCAAGTAAATTGGGATTTAAGTGGCCACAAAAAGCCTCTAATAGTATCCTTTAAGTTACAAGGTCTGTTAAAATTCAAACATTTCGAAAGCTAAGCCACGAATTTCAGACCTGTTTCACCTAACTCTCGTAAACGTTACGTAACATTTCTCACTCGATCGCTATAATCAGAATGTTTTTCCTTCAACTTGTTTTACAACAATGGGCTTAAAGTTTGCAGCAAATACACCCCTGTCGCTTAGCTATTAAAGCTTAAATTAAGGTCCCTCACAGTCTTAAGCTCTACTGCCAGGGTCTGGGAGATATGAGTGAAGAAAGACATTGGTAAGGACCCTGGGAGACTGAATTGTGCCGTGGGCTAGTAGATTTTTGAAGCTCACTTGCCCAGTG
This sequence comes from Siderastrea radians, assembly GCA_964017195.1. Taxonomy (NCBI): domain Eukaryota; kingdom Metazoa; phylum Cnidaria; class Anthozoa; order Scleractinia; family Rhizangiidae; genus Siderastrea; species Siderastrea radians. Next base: position 41,829,423 of record OZ024893.1, on the reverse strand, counting down.
GCTAGTGACTCAACTTAACAGATGTCAAACCCTGGAATTTCTGCAGTGCTAAATCGAATGCAAACGACGGAGTATTCATGGTAAATTACAATGTACATGTATCGATGTATATATGAAAGTAATTTACAGCAAGAACACCTAGACTAACTAAAGTGCAGAAGTGTGCCAAATTGAACTTGGCAATACACTGTAAGTGAACCAAGACCCAAATAAACACCAGTTTCAAATAAATGGCAGGTCTCCCAGGTTGAGTTTTTAACAAAGGCCGCACAAATTTGTCCGTCTACCATGGGCGGTGGGGTGGGCAGTCATGTGTATGAATGAAAGCGAGGTGCAAAGGCCATTTTGGGGGTTAGAAATGAGCCATTTTTTGCCTTTTTTGGGTTAGAAATTCTCTGGTGGACTTATTGTGGGCAGAAAGCTTTTGCCAGGACTTTTTTAGGGATGATAAACAGTGTAGTTACCTCAGAGATCTCAATTTTATGTCAAAGAATGGTATTACATTCATTTACAAATGTAATAATAATTATTAAACTACATGCAAAGGGACATTTCTAGGTAATGTTCTGGGTCTTTTCATTTTAAGCCTATTGGATCGTTTTTGGGTATAAGAATTTGGCCTCATTTGCATCTCCTAAGCACTAATATTACTCAGTAATATACATGTACCTCAGCTCCCCCTAGGCTATCCACATCCCCTCTTTATATAGACTGTGAAGTGAGTGAAACTGATACATTGTTCTGGTGTACCCCCCGGGGGTATTCCTTTATATGGCTTATATGGGGATGTGCCGCTGGACAGGGTATGGTTTTTGGCCTCTTTGTCCTCAACAGGGAACATAATTTTACGTGTCTGTCCTATACAGGGTGTGTATTTTGTCATTTGTCGTAAACATGAACCTCAAATAAAAATGAAGGCTGTTGTCCTAGACAGGGTAGGTATTTAAGGATATTTTAGGGCTTTACTAAACTAGGTCAGGGTTTCAAACCCACATCGGCAACGGGGTGGGGGGGGGGGGTGTACCATGGTAGTTCATGAATCTAAGTCAGTAAACCTATTGATCAATGAAAAACAGTCACAGAAGGTCAGAATCAAATGAATGCTAGACCTAAAATAAATTGCTGGTACCTTGGTACACCAAGGGTGTTTACTTAAAACATAACCTGATAGATCCAGCATTTATTTCAACCTGGTGTTTATTCAGGGCGCAGTATTTATCTGAGAAAATAGGGTATTTTGTAGTTTGTTGTCTCATAGACAATAGCCCTCAGCAAATGACGAGAAATCTCATGGTACTGCAAACACTTCTTACCAGGACTGGTTTCTCCACCAACCACATAGATCCATTCTGCTTGACCATAAAGCTTGCGTGGCCTCAATCGACTGCACTGATTCATTTCACTGCGCAACTGAGGGTTCAGGTGGTACATTCTTGCCTCCTCGAAAAGATGGCTGGTGCATTGGTTACTTGTAATAAAGCCATCATCTAAGACTTTTGTCACCAAGAATTCCCAGGCCATCAGAGGGAATCTGATTATCTCAGCTAACTTGGGAACTGTCTCAAGTCTTTCATGCTTGTTGTATTTAACCCATCTTAGGGCAGCTTCATAAACTTCTTCTTCATGGCGCACATACAGTGCATCTTCACTCAGAAATTCCAGAACTTCTTCTAAGGAACATTGAAAGAAATCCTCTAGCTGTGTAGTTTGGTTAAAATTTCGCATTGCATACTGGTAGGCCGTTTTTCCAAGGGCAAAGCAGCCATGGTTCTCAGCAAACCGTCTTATACCAAGACAATTTGAAGGGTGAAGTTCGTTCTCCAAAAAGCGACAACATTTTTCAACTAAACGCTCAACTTGCAGCAAACTTGCGACAGTTAGAACTGATTGCACATTGTCAACTGTGATTGTCGCCTTCGCAACGTAAGCAAACTCGACAACCATGTAAACAGCCAAAGGATCCAAGCTGTTTAGGTGGATGACTTCCTGTTTGCTCTCCACGAGGTCGCCTGTAAACATGGCGTTGAAATACGGACTAACAGCCGCTAATACGACGCGATGAGCTCTGATCTCTGCGTCAGCGACCTTCAACACTACATCGCATAGTTCTTCGCGTTTTCGTAGATTTTCCAGAGCTGTAAGAAGTGATTGAGCGTGCTGAAGTCGAAGCATAAGACTTGCAGTCTCGCTGCAGTCTGAAAGAGTACTTCCACAATTATCTTTTGCGGCCAAAAAAGATCGCTTGATTTTCTGTTTCAAGTCCATGGTTTCCTTAAAACGGCGGACCAAAAAATGTTTCCAAGAATTAATACTTTAGACTCGGATTCATAGAAGACGAAGTCGGAAAATTATAAAAAAGAGGAGAACAGGAACGACTGATTACCCATGAAACTTTGCAGCATTTTAAAACTAGTTTCAGTCCTTCACTGTCATTACCCGGGATGAAAATCGGGACGAATAGCGCGAGTGCGGGAACTATGGAAGTTCGGATCGACTTACAAATGTCAAATTTCTGTTTGGCATCTGGGATAAAATTTCTCAAAAATTCCGGCGAATTTCGGGCGAATGTAAAAGTATTTTACGGTTGACTGCTCCTGAAAGGGAAAGCAAACAGACTGTATATAAACTTTGGATGTAGAGGTCCACACGGACACACGACGCGTAAATAAACCGCACTGGTTCGGTACGGCAAAGGGCTGATTTAGTTAATGGCCAATATTTCGGCTAACAAAATTAGCCTTCCTCAAGGCCAGAGCTATACTGAAGGGGAAAAAAACACTGTATTTACGGCCGGAGAAACTGGGCTGGAGCCTGATTGGAATGAGCGAGTTTGGAACAAAATATTTCCTGATTTTTCGTTATCAGTTTTGGAAGGTTCATATAATCTCACGAGGACTAGTGTACTTAGTGTCTTTTTTAGGCTGCTTACGCGTTACGCTATGACGTCTACAAATTGTTACACTCTCACGTGGCTTGGATGACCCCTATCGTAGGGAAAGGAGTACTTCTCAATTTTTTTTTTTGCCCAGGTTAAAACTCTTCTCAATGTTAAAACTAAAATATGTGATTTTCCCTATCCGTTTTCAGACCTGACCCATAAGTTGATACCCATTGATTTTCAGACCTAAGATCTAAATCTCTAATCATGTTCATACCAGAAAGACTTAAAACACTTAGCCACTGGAGCCGCACCTCTATGAATGGATCCACCTATTTCACCAAGTTTAGGACTGGGCTGTGAACAACAGCGTCATGCGCGCATTCGGTCATGAATTGGGTGGATGACATCACCAAGTTGACGTTTTATTTTAAGTGCCATGAGATGTATGCGATAAGCGCCCACAGAAGCATCTTGGATAGAGTATTTTATTTACAAAATAGAGTACCATTGTACGTAAATATTCCGTTTGGCCCGTAGTCATTACAGCTGTTATTGAAATCGTTCTACCGTATTTACTCGTGTATTAGTCGATCCCGTGTATAAGTCGACCCCCTATTTTTGAGGGCAAAAACTAAGTTTTCTTTATTTCTGGGTAAGAGTTTTCTTGGAAAACTAATCTTGTATTTCTTAGAATTTTCTTTCAAGTACTATGGATATAAGAAAAATCACAGCAAGTTTCAACATGAAGTTTTTATTAACACGCGCACGCGAGCACTCTAGCGGGTTTTAGCAGCAATAATTTTTGGAATACGCTTATAAATTCAAACGTACTAATTTCAAACTAACCTTTCCAATTGTGGAGGGGTGGAAATTGGCTTTGGAAGACAAGCAAAACACCAAAGAAGCTCAAGAACGTTTGAAAAACGACTCGATAAACAACATAGCTTTCGCTGCTTAGTAACCTGGCATGATGCCAGGTTACTAAGCAGCGAAAGCGCTCGAAGGAAGAAAGTTGTTTTCATGGCTTCATTAACAGGAACTGTCAGTTCTTTATTTCGAAATGGTGCCAGCGAGTGTCTACAACATTAAGGTTTATATTAAGCAGATAAATCTTAATGCATGTCAACTTGAATTTTCCTGTAGTTAAATAAGTTCTTACCAGTCCAATATTCGTAATTTAAAAGTTTCTTAAGAATTTTACACTTCTTATTCTGTGTTTATTCTTGACTGAGAAGCTACTCTGCTATACATTATCGCCGCTACCATCATCATCGTCGTCATCTTCACCATCATCATCATCATCATTATCATCATCATCATCATCGTCGTCGTCGTCGTCGTCATCATTATCATCTGTAAATTCGTCATCACCTTCCTCGCCGCCGGCCATCAATACGCCAATTTTCAACGTGTTCTATATCAATATATCTCATCAATATCGCAACCCAGCGTTATCTGTGTCGATCAAAATTTACAACTAACACATTGAGACCGGAACGTCTTAAAGTACGTACGATTATCGTTGCCATTTGGTTCCAGCCGTTCCCTTATTTACTTTACAAGGTGGAAGAACATTCTTCGGTTTCCCGGATGAAGGTATCGGTTTCGCTTTTAACTTCCGAACCCTCACTGATGCTACACTCCAAAGCATTTTCTGCTCTTGGATTGGTCGATAAAATAGCTGTGTTGTTACGTTCGTTTACGTTAACGTTTAAGTTCGTTTCTTCCAGAGAAAATACGGGAGCTGAATGACTTCTAGATCGCCCGCCTAATTCATTTGGGGGCGGTGTTACTAAAATGTCTATCTCTGAGTTTCTCTCGGAAACAGTTTTCTTTGGACTCACGGCTGGCAAACTTGAAGTGGACGATCTTGGTCTCTTTCCTTTCAATTTTAATCTTGTAACATGCCTTGGGAAAAGGTAAGATCGCTTTCTTTTTGTACGGCCGAGGAGATCTATTCTGTTGTCAGCGTAAGGCTCTGAGTCCCTGCGATCAGATAGCACGGTGAGTGTTGAAGAACATCTTGAACGATCCGTTTCGGCGCGAAGTTTTCTTGGAGGAGGTTTACACAACTCGACAATTCTGTTGCACGTTGCGAAGCAGCCTTTCCATATCCGACGGCAATCTCTGTTCATTAGAAGCAGAAAGAAGAACGCAAGGCACAAGAATCCAGGCGCCACGAGGTTTATTAGGGGCAACACTGTGTTGTACCTTGGTGACTTGCAGTTCGTGGAGGTCTAGAAGGAAAGAACAAAAAAGAGGTCTAGAAGTGCATCAAAGAAAGGGAAAGGACTTGTCTTAATTACAAGCATGAACTTGGCCAACATGTTGAATGAAATTATGAATATATGAAATCCATATATTTGAACTGTGGAATGAAGAAATAAATGTAAAGAAGATCCTCGCAGTTATTAACGCAGCTTATGCAGTTCCCAGTTGGCTTGTTAGCTCAATTGGTTAGAGCGCTGCACCGGTATCGCAGAGGTCAGGGTTCGAATCCCGGAAAGTCTGATTTTTTTCAGGCTTTCTTTTCGCAACTGCATAAGTTGCGTTAATAACTGCGAGGATCTTCTTTACATTTATGTTGAATGAAGTTGAATGGTGCAGAACGAAGTTTTGGACAAGGGAGCGGGAGCCCGGGAGAAAATGGGGAGGGAGGTGTACGGGAAGCAGGAAAAGAGGCGGCGGGAAGCGGGATTCTCAAGGTGACGAGAAGAGGGAGAATAGGGAAAACTATGCAATATTTCGCAATATTTCGCAATCGAAAAAAGCAAAGGGGCGGGAGCCAACAAAACAAAAAGGGCGGGAACCCGGATTAAAGCGTACGGGAGGCGGGAAGTTCAAACTCTCCTGTGCCCCTTTTTGTTAGGCGTTTTTGCCGGCGTCAAGGATAAGATATATTTTACTCTGCATGAGCAGAGACGCCTCACCTGCAGACAATGAAAGTAAACTTCAGTTTCGTGGATAAAATTTCTGACGCGGTAAATGATGACAGTGTTGATTGACAGAACTACGCCCACTAGCAACAGCATCACGACCGCCATGCTCAGGAACTGTCGCTCAATTCGCCGCATGGAAACTCGCTCCTCTCTCGCGCGGATCACATGTTTAGTTGAGTCCAAACGAGCCTAGGAAAAAAATAGGTTAACAGTTAGCTCGTAATTTGCAAGTTCCCTCTCGATAACCCTCTATCTCTTGGAGGGGATTGCAGGGAGAAGTTGCCGGCTACTTATTTATAGCTACTGGGGCATTAGCTGTTATCTGAGTTGGCCATCGTAGTCTTTTGACAGCTGTTTTTCTTTCTTTCTTTATAAGAAAGGGTAGTATGTGCGAGAGGGAAGACAATACGTTTTTCTTTCCCCTCACTCTCACTCCATTGCGCTCACACTCGTCAAATTCCCGTTGTTTTTCATTTGTTTGCACGTTTGACAATTTTATAAGAAAACAGAAGGCTTCAGTGTAGAATGGAGTATTATTTTTTGGGAAACGCATCATTAAGTCCTGAGAGAAGTGTTTCTCGGGCCTGAAATAGGAATTAAGCTAGTCGAGTCTAGGATAGGATAGGGATTTAAGGCGTCTAGTCTCGAATAGGGTTGCCAAATTCAGCTGAACATGGTCTGGTATAGGTTAAGGCTTTTAGAGTACCGCACCCATAAATTACAAAGTTGCTCCCCGCCCCCAACCCCGTGTTCACTTGTGCCCTTGAATTGGTTTTATTCATTTTAACTGGATAGTCGATCGCTCAAATTAAACTTTTCTTTGAAATTTATATCTGTTCATCATCAACTCGTTCAGTACCTTTCTCAGATGCCATACAATAGACCACAGCAAACACAGTGACACCGCTAGCGTGACCTGCATGGGTAGCGTGACAGCAAAGTAAGTCATTTTAGAGCTCTCAGTTCCTGCGGCCATGAGATCCACAAAGAGAAACCGGTATCCGGGAGGAGCGAAGAAAAGACAGCAAGCCACAATGACCGCAGGCCCAAGCCAGCATAATACAGACTGCATGAAGTGGATTTTTATTGGATGTTTAAACACTCCTCGTCTGTTGTGAACAATGACTGCGTAAGTGTTTGCAATGAAACACAAGGCCCAGAAAGAATGCGCCAATCCAAAGTAATGTGACGTGGCTCCTGGAAAATAAGACATGGACACAAAGAAATCAGCTAATTTTCATTCATGTCAGAGTGCTGTGCAGAAACCGTATTCGATGAAAATCAGACAAATCAGACCTCCGTAAAAACTGGGAAGATGAACGACATCTATTTAACAAATAGATTCCATGTTGCCGTGCGTCTGCTCAGTGATAGATCACAGATGACGTCAAAATGTGGTAAGAACAAACAGGTGGCACACGAGCCGTTAGGCGAGTGTGTCACTGATGTTCTTATCACATTTTGACGTCTTCTGTGCCCTATTACTGAACAGACGCACGGCAACACGGAATCTATTTGTTTTATATAATAAAGAGACAAACGTTGCCAATGATGACGTCATCTATGCGTCTGTCCTCTAATAGATCATAGCTAAGAACCAATAAAGATGCCCGTAGAATTCAGCATATTATAAAAAAGCGCATAGAAAAATCTTAAATCGTTTATATATATTAGCACGGCTGACCATTTTTGGCGTTTTTCAGCACTGTCGCCTAGTATGCCTCATCAAGACTTGCCAAAACTGATTGGTTGGTAGCTGTTTCTTAGCCTAGGGACGTCGTCTCTGTTGTTTGTGTATTGATCTCTCAACATTTGCTGCAAATCCTTTCGAAAGTTGCTACATCGCATTCCAACAAATATCGCAACATATTAATGGGGCAATATACCTGGATGCCTTTAACGTTTTAGCCTTTTTTCTTAATTATCTCCACGGGACTTCATTCAATCCAAAAATGCTATCATAGGATCTTAGTGCGAGTTCCTACAAATGTGAGAGAATTTTTTCTCGATTTTTTTATTAAACGTAAGGGAGGAGAGGGGGGGGGGGTTGATAAATTTTAAGAAAATTGAAAGTTGTTAAGAATTAAAGATGTGTTAAAATTATAATTTAAAGTTAATAATTAATAGACGGATACCAAAACAGGCCACCAACAACCACAAGTGCTCTTGCGTGGGGGTGGCCTGTCTGGGAGTGTGTACAAAGATTTAATCCCTCTTTTATTTCTTTCTTAAATCTTATCCTATTTCCTCAAAATTCAGGTATATTGCCCCCTTAAAAGTGCGGGTAAGTCATCGCTAAACAGAAGCGCGTGTAGATGTTTCTTGCAACTTATAATTAGAAGTTATCATTAGCTGTTCAAATTACCTTGAAGTTTAACAGCCAGAGAAGAGTGGCCAGTAGGTTGCCAATAGAGTTGTTTGCGGCAGAAGGTCTTTCCAAGCCCAATGCGAATAGGAATCATCTTGCAGCAAGCTAAATGAAAAACAAATAAGTTAAAGATTGCTATGACATGAAGAGCCAACATGATCCCACTTGTTATCGATTAACACTTTACTACTAACACTAAGGAGGCTTCAGCAGGACATTATTTGGTTATGGATAGCCAGATGCATTGACCATTCATCAGCGCCACGCCATCAGGTCTCCAAGGACCGGAGTCTCTTTTAAGCATATTCACGTGCGTAAATACAGCTCTCCCTCTGCCACGGTGCCCGTGTGTGGGATTCCATAGCATGAGTTGATTGGCTAATGGTTTTTGGGCGCCCTCTGCAGTGGCCTGCCAGGCCAAGTCTTCTGCTTGTAACATTGTCTCCATCCTCGGAGGCCCAGGGGCAGCTAGTAGGCGAGGTAAAGTCGGAACGGGCGAAAAAAAAGTGGGCGAGCATCCTCCTATACCAACCATTTATTATCCATCTCCACTAAGTACCATTTAAATAACGCGCGAAATGAGAACAAAAATGCCGCGATATTCGTATAGTTAGTAGTTTGCACAGTGAAAGCCTGGTATGATAATTCTCGTACAGCCCCCCCCCCCCCCAAAAAAAAATGGTTTGCTACCGTGAGTGGGCTCATCTTGTAACACCTTTTGTCATAGTTTACTGTGTTACTCACGAATTCACGCAAAAGGTTATGGATATTTATAGTACAACGCTAAATTTTGGCGTGCCCCCTTTGGTCGAAATCTATCATGTCACGATAGCGTCTCTCCTCAGCGGGCGCCTATCATCGCACAGTGCCCGTTTTGGCAATTTTCGCTAAAAATTTAGCGCTGTACAATAAAAGCAATAGAGTTCTTCTGTCTCAGGTCCTATGTGTGATAGGTTCCCTCGGAAATTTGATGTTCAAACTTCATATAAGTCCTCGAACTACGTTCTCGGGCTAATATTTGTTGTGAACATCAAATTTCCTCGGGCAACCTATCACACGATAGAGACTTCCACAGAAGAACTCTATTGTTTAAAAAGTACCGGTATACCTCCTTCTCCTCTTCCATTTCCTATCTCCACAAACTATATGACTAGTACTTACCGAGTAGAATACAGCAGACCATGATATGAAAACGAAGTACGTGAGGAAATTTGCGTCTGAAAGGGAAAGTAAATAGAATGAAGGAAATTTCATAATGCCATCCAGGAGTCTCTTTTTCTATCGCAATTTATTCTAAAAAGTATTTGTACTAACTGAGCATAAGTGTCATCCTCGTTTGCACGTTGTCAGTCACAGCAAATTCAAACAATGCAATGGACCAATTAGATCTCGAAGCAAACAAATTGCAACCGACACAAAGCGCAGGAAAACATAAATTCGTGGCAAACTCACAGGAAAAATATGCAACCGATGTTAAGCATACGAAAAAGTTACCGGCGGAGGTAAGCGCGGGAAAACATGCAACCGGTTCAAAGCAGTAAAGCAGTTTACGGTTGGTTTTGTTTTGCTCTGGATTGGTTGGAGGACGATGAAAGTAACCGCAGTACCAAAACGTCCAAGGTAGCTGAGCACTCCCCCCCCTAGCCTGCGTGCAGACGTCTCCTATTTCCTTCCACCCGCGGAAAAGGGACGTCTGCGAAACGGCGGCGCTAATCGTGTTCCAATATCCTGCTGTTTTTCAGGAATTCGTGGAAAGTGGTTTTATTGGTTGCTTGACAATAGCCACTGTTAGAAACAACTCTGATTGGCTATCGTCGGGAAATGCTCGAGATAATGTATGCGACTACATTTAGCGGGATTTTCCATTGATAAAAACATGTCCGATTGTGTGTTGTGTTTCTCGACTATTCTGAAAAACAACGACAGAAACCTTGTGAAAAGTCGCAGTGAATTTAAAGTTCAGGAAGAAATCCTTTCTCTTCAGTTCATCGTACACGAAACATCGCCATATATTTGTAGATCGTGCGTGGGAAAGTTGCGAAAGCGGAGAGGTCTTTACGCCAACGTGAGAAAAATCGAGGACAAACTTTTTAGCGATTATAGTTCCAAGGCTTTCAAGGCAGGACTTACAGTAAAAAAAAAAAGATCGAGACACTAGGAAAGGACAGCGTAGGAACTTCGGCTTCTCCCGAGAGCGAATTCTTTTGGAGGAGTGGGTAGATCGTTCGTCGAACGATCTCAGTTCGCTGGTTACGTCAACTCCTGTGAAAGCCGTTCGCAATGCTTCTGTGAGAAAAATTCAGATTCCTCCTCTTAGTCCTGTTCAACCTCCGATCATGGAGCGATCAGAGGGAAACGGTTCTGGCACAGAAAACAAAACTCTGTCATCATAATTTATGCGAAATTTAAAACCCGAACAGCAGGATACTGGAACACGATTAGCGACGCCATTTCGCAGACGCCTCTTTTCCGCGGGTGGAAGGAAATAGGAGACGTCTGCACGCAGGCTATCCCCCCCCCCGGGGGGGAATTCCCTTACATGGCCTATAAGGGGACGTGCCGCTGGATAGGCTATGGCTTTTGGCCTCTCTGTCCTGAACAGGGTATATAATTTTATGCAAGTGTATCCTAAACAGGGTGTGGTTGCACGATTGTCGTCGTTAAATATGGCCTATACAATGAGTATTCAGCGATCCTAGATCGGAGATGTTTTACAGTCTTAGTCACGTAAAACAAGAGAGTGTGTATTTCAATCACTCGTCCTAAACAGGGACCTAAAATGAAGGGTGTTGTCCTAAACATGGTTGGTACTTTAGCCTTTTTTCCTAAACAGGGTCAGGGTTTCAGACCCTTCAGGCACCCTTACACCCAAACTTGGGTCAAGTGCCCCCCTCCCCTACCCCCAGGCTGAGCACTGAGCAAATCAAAACCGGTGATTTTTTTGAGCAGTTTGTTGAAATCCGTTAGATGTGTGTAGTATTGTAAGAGTTGAGCCAATGTACTTACAGGTTCTCAATGCTGGCCCAAGTGATGAAAGTGATAACTGTAGCGATGAGAACTAACCAAAATCCCACCACTACAACACCATAGTACACCTTCTGGGTTAAAGGAGACTGTGTAGTCCAGGCACAAGGCGGTCGACATTGGCCGCTTTCATGATCGAGGACTAGGGGCGAGTTACATTCGACCGGTAGACCTGTTGCATAATTGGTACATAAAGAAAGTTAGAAAATCACCTTGTAGCATTGAGCGACCATGAGACTAGCAAAATACGGCTTAGTAATAAAAGAAGCTCAACCAAAGATAATTTGTTCCTACCTTGACTAGATGTCTGGTTTAAAATGCTTATCCCTTCACTTTTTGCCAGAATGGTTCTGTAAAAGCGTTAAATCGTAGTGTAAGTGTAAATACAAATAACTCTTCGCCAATTTTCAAGGGTGGTTTATGATTCAACCCGCCTGTACATGTACACTGCATGCAAAGAAAATTTGTTTGGCAACCCCCAAAGCAACGCTATCGGGTTAGACTGGATCGGTCAACGGTGCCAGAAAGGTTTGAAGCATGTTCCCTTGTCCTTTACTTTTCCCTCATTTTTAACATGTAAAACCTAAACGCAAAGTTTTCTGCAAATTGCCTTTTTTTTTTGCAAATTTGCATAACTTTTCCCTTACGCTGTAATATTTCCTTCTACTTTTATTTCTATAATAGGATAATCTCAAATCTGCATCCTTCTTTTACAGCCTTTATTGATCTCGACTTCATCAGGCCAGCTTCTTACGTAACTGATTAATGTGAGGTTCCGTGTGTGTGATAACGAACAACAATCTATGGCCCCTGCAGACGCATGCGTTGTAAACCCAGAAGGCACGGTACTCCGCCATCATTCAGTTAACGGCTAAACAAGTCAAAGTACAATGAAGAAAGGACAGTAGTCTCATAGTCTCGAAACTTCTGTGTGTTTTTATGCCAGCTCAGGGCAAGAGAATCGCTGGTTTTACATGAAAATGACGACGAAGGATGATGAAGGATAAAGCGATTTATAAAACAAAATTTTCCGACCGAGTTTAAATACAATATATTCGATATTGTACTTCAAGTGTATGAAGACGATCTTCCTTTCAATTCTAGGAAACGTGACACTCATAACAATATCGATCTTCTTTTTAAGAAATGGCTGGAAACCTGTCGTATAGCTGGAAAACTACCATCTTCACTGTTCTTTTCAGCTGCGACAAAATCTAATTATTTGTGGTTTCCCTTTTCTCAGCCTAGCCATTCCGTTTTGGCAAGGAAAGATTGACGTTAGGAAGCTACTTTCATTCCGGTTTCCGAGGATTTTTTTTTCGCATAAGATGGGTGCTCTTTCGTTTCTTATAAATCGAAACAGCTCTACCTATAAAAGGTAATAGAGTTACTTCCTTCGCCGTCGTTTGCCGATTGTGGGCCGGTCCGTCGGACACTCGAAGATGGAAGACGAAACTGTCTTTCAATAGGTTTTCATTTCCTGTGGGAAATTAACTGAAGAGCATCCCCTGTCATAAAAAAATACGGACACTAAACACGGTTGTGTGTCTCAATTATGGAGGTGTCTGTAGGACAGGCCCCCTACGGTTCAAAAGTTGGATAGCGCTATCCACTGGATAAATCACTATCCAGTGGATAAGTGTTAGGGAAACCAATTGCGTTATCCACTGGATAGTGATTTGTCCGGTGGATAGCGCTATCCAACTTTTGAACAACTGGGGCCAGAGGTAGAGTTTGTATGAATTTTGGTCTCTTTCGGAGCAAGCGAACTGTTCCTCGTAGAGAGGTGTCTATTTTTATAAATGCGTTCAGAATCCGGGAAGGTGGTAATCTGTAAAGTTTTGGTGGGGGTGTGCCGCTGAAACTCTGAGACCCCTTACCCTTTACCAGACCATGTTCAGCTGAATGTTGCAACCCTATTCTAGACTAAGCCCCAAAAAACCTTCCGAGTGTCAATCTCTTGTTTCCCGTTTAAATGATATTCTATTCTAGACGGCAAAACTCTCTGATTTCTATACTCTCTCTCGGACAGAACTGGTTGCCAAACCATACCCTTTACAGCAGCACTCACCCATATAACTTATATATGGGAGTACGCCCCCCCCCCCCCCACACACACACACACACACTCCGGGCGGGGGTTCGGAAGGAAAGGTTCGACTTCATCCGTATACTGCCGAAAATTATCACAGGAAATCGCTTCTACGCCATTGTGTGCAACCACAACTAACATCATTTTTTCACCTTTCGATTGACCTTGCTTGGCAGTAGAAATGCATAGAATGACCTCTTCAAATAGAACTTAGAAAAAAATATCCGGATATTTTGGAGAAATCAAGAGCAACATTTCAGGACTCATGAAGAATCTTCCACTGGATTAGTTAAAAGAAGATTAAATTTTCCTTTAATGTAAATCGCAACGCCCTCTTTTCCCCTGAATCAAAATGTTTTGTGTACAAAATGTTGAAATTTTCCAAGTCGGCGAATTGCTGTTGTATAGATACCAAAAACAAAATGAGCCTTTCTGATTAACATATTTATCTTTCTAATAAAGGCTGTATATGTAAAGCCGTATTCTTAAACAGTCCCTAAAAAAATTAATTTTTTTTATAACAGATATATCAAAAGTCAAGAGTTGAATTTTTGTAAAAAAAAAAAAGTTAATGACATTGTTTCACATTTTTAAACGTTTTTGTTGAAATTTGGTTGCTGGTTCAATAAACCTCCAATAGTGAAAAATGCATTTAATAAATAAACGCCGGGCCCCGAAAAAACGCCGGGTCTAAGAGGCCGAGTTTTTAATCGACCGGTGTTTAATCGAGAAAATACGGTATTTCAGAAAAAAAAAAAAAAGCACGTGACACGCGCCCTGATTTTCGAATTCCCTGACTTTCGCTGCATTTTCTTTTGCCGAATTTCATTCCAGGGCCATGATCCCATAGCAAGATGCATGACAAATAAATCTTTTCACCTTTTCAAGTTCAGAGCTTGCTGGTAATCATTTAGTATAAGCAGTGTATCCCACAAACTATCTGATAATTAAGACTCTTGTGGAAAATTTCGGAAAATATTGAGATAGTTAGAACATTTTAGAGATATATTTCGAGCCATTTAGTACTCCAGATAATTATAACTTATTGCGGCTAATTCAACCCTTTTCTATCGTATTCGTTTGAGAAATGTTGGCATTAGATGTGCCCATGTTCATGAACAAGAGATTACAATTATTCCCTCCCAGTCCCATCAGACCGTGACTCCGTCTTTTTCGTCACTCACTGACAAATCTCTATCAGTCAGTTAGTTTAAAAACTGAGCTGAGAAACTTTTTGAACACAAACTCTGGTTTGACCTTTACTGAGACAAAGTATATCAAGTTTCAGTTATAAGATGCGATGTGAATTTCATTTTGGTCAGACTTGACGAGAAGAATTCATTTGCTACAGCTTCAAAAACAACCAAAAAACCACTAAGAAAAACATAAGGCACCACATCAAAGAAATGAACGACAAACACATGCATACACAGCGTTCATGTTAATCGTCACACCAAAGATTCGTCGACAGGCTAATACAGCTAGTAGTCGTGTGGCCTTAAGCTGAGGTTTTCAAGTCTTACGCCACGTCAAAGACGAAATTGAACCAACAGGCAACTAAGTTTTTTTAACAAGCTTCAGTGCTTTTATCGCAAAAGAGTCACTGAGGCAGCCAGAACTAATAACGTATAACATGCTGTACAAAGCCATACAAGGAATCCAGGAAGCCCGCTGTATCGTTGATGTTTTCACGAAACAGTGACGAACACCGGCAACCATGAAAATAACTGAATGAAGGACAAATAGCGTCTACCTACCCATTCAAGTTGGAATGTGGCGGGTGATCCGGCTGAAAGACGTAGAATATTGTTGGTAATGTAACAATTGTCACTAGTACCAAGTGAACAGCGTAATAGGGAAGATTTCGCCGAGGAATCTTCAGCGATTTAGAACGCGCTTGCTTGTTCGACGAAACGGTTTCCATGTTAATTGATGGAATAATATTTCGGTATGGCCTTTGCTACTCGCCAAAATATGTTTATCGATCACGAACAAACATAAAATACGGAGAGATAACAAACAAAGGTCAAGTATAATTACAGTCAATTCTAGCAGTGACGACTATAAAGTTATGAGGGCTGATGTAATTTTATCCCTCTTTAGGTGCCCTGTTTACACAAAGGTGTCCAATTCAGACAAAGGATTGTGTTTTTGACAGTTCAGACGGAAGTGTCAAAAATATTCTATCAATAAAACCGAAATAATACTTATGATAAATAGGAAATGTCAACCAGGTTATCTCATCGCTTTGATCGAGGGTTTTCAAGGTCGCAAATCGCAAGCAGAGAACAAAGAATCACCAAAACTAGGCAAAAGGGAAGAAGATAGTCTGTTTACACAGGCTAGAAAAAAACATGACTCGTAATTATTCTGTTCAGTGATACGCAATTTCCGGTAAACCATCACTGCATAATTTTTTATAGTTGAAAGAGCGCGTCACACACGCGCGTTTTTCACCTAGGGAGCCTTTCAACATTTGTAGAAAGTCAGTAGACCCTAACAGAGATTTAGGTATTTTAATTACAATAGAGTAACTATTCTATTTAGAAGAAATCTTTTGTCTTGATAAAATAGAGGTATTGGTTCTGCTCAAACATAACGCCCTGCCCTTAAAAGCAGTTTCACTTGATCAAATAGTGACGTCAGATGAATCTTTATCTACAAGCCACCCGCAGATCACGTACATTTTGACCGTAAAAACATCCTCAGGTATAACTGCGAGGAAGAGCTTTGCGCGCATTGAAAAAAATAGGCAGAAAGCTATGCGTCTTTTGTAACGATAGCCACAAAGGTGCCCACATTATAGCCTGCGTAGCAAGCGTTTCCGTAGGTTTTTCCGCCTGTGCGAGACATTTTTCGCTTTTTGGTGTTGCGCTCGCCCCAATTTTCGCGCCGCCAAAAAGCGAAAACCTACGTATACGGAAATTACAGTAGTAGTGGCCTCCGGTAGGAGATAGGCGACAAGCAGAGCGAGGGGAGACTGGGGAGAGACTCTCTCTCTCCTCTTCCCCACCCCTTTCTGTCTCTTCGCTCGTTCTCCCCTTTTTTTTGCTTCGCCCCTTCACCGAGTAGAGAGCCTCAATACCTTTTTCGTATGTAAGGTTTATTAAGTACCTATTTACAAATAATATAAAGTTCACAAACTATTTTAAAAGTTAGAGTTCACTTGTACAGCCAGTTGTCTCAAAACTCCAACTTTTTAAAAGTAACAATATTAACTAACATTAACCAACTCAAGTGATATTTACAATAATCATACAAAAAGTTTCGGGTGGCGAAATTACAACTGCTTGACTGCCTCCTAAATGACCTGGTGTAGGCTCTCGGGTTGCAAAGGGTAACCGATTGGTGGATACGTGGAGTTTTCGCCCGAACGGACCGAACGGGAACCTTTTTTGCGCTTTCAGTATACGAAAGGGTAGGGAAATTTGCTATGTTAGTGTTTTAAAGGGTAGCCAAAATACACCTTATACTGAAAGAGGTAGCAGCTAAATATAAGTTCTAAAAAGGAATTATGACGTCAATGTACAAGAAAGCTTGGAGTCTTCGAGCGAGTAAATCCCACGAGAATCTCCTGTTTTTGGCTTGTCTTTGAGGTACAAAAAAGGAGCAGTTTTTCCAGGTGTATGGAAACGCTCCCATTTCGGACAAATAATTAGCACATAAATGGGTAAGGGTTTGAACCTCGTCAACCTCAGGGGAAGGCTCTCAGTTCAAATATGTTGAGTACTTCATTGGAAGTGAAAACGATGACGCGAAAAGGATATTTTCATTCGAGTGATTATTGATATACGGCAGTGAAACTTACAACTGAAACTAAACGAGTACTCAAAGCTTCATTTCTTCCCTCAGTGTTTTCTTTTCTTTCTTTTTTGCAAATCACTTGTCTACACTCGTGGGTATCTTCAGAAAATTTCTCTAGAGAATTATACGTCAAAAACGCTTTCTCCCAATCAATGTTTTCACTACTCTCTCGCAGAAGGCACCTTGCAAACAAAAAAACACGGTTTTCTTTTTTTTATATGTACGCGGATGATGCACTTTTAACTAATCAGAGCGTTCGAAGCTTCCAGCCCATATTTTAATACATTCTGACATTTGATTTGCATCGCACGCCCATAAATAATTTGTTTTCGTGGATTTTTTTAGAAGTTTCGAAAAGGTTAATAAAAATTACTATTAATTAGCCTTAAATACATTTCTTCAACGATCAATGTGATCTGCCTCAATGTACCATATCAAGTTCACAATCTAGCGTTCTGTCGTCAAATTAAAAAAAAAACCGTGGAACTCCACTTTATCGACATTGATCGCAGAGGAAGAAGCGCAATGTGGCTCCTGAGGGTACTTAAGTTAAAATCCTGCAGCGTTTAGATGGGAAGGTATATTGAAAAGTTTCTAGACACAATTTAGCAGAAGGGTGATAGCCTATTCAAAATTTCTTCTTTTCGAGTAGCCTCATGTACGCACTGCGTACAAGTATGGGCTCCCGCTGACATGCAATCCCCCCCCCCCCCCCATTTTACTTCTTTCTTGGCGATCTTCTTAGCGATCTTTAAGGAAAAAGAGGACCGCTAAAACAAAGTCAGTTCTCTTATTTTGTCTTCATTTGACTTCGAGCAATTGCTGAGTTCAGTAGATGGATTCGTTTTTAAGCATTGAAGAAATTAATTTCTTCTTTTTTTACGTCAAGTCCTCTTAAGCAAAACTCTCTCTTCTCAGCTAGCGATCGTCGGTTTCACGTTCCAGTGGTGCTTTCCATTTTCTATAACTTGGAAGAATATTCCTCAATATCCAGGATGAAGGTCTCTTTTTCCAGACAGGTCTCGCTGTTTGCATCTGACTCTAAACTGCTACTGCTTTCCATAACATTCGGATCTCGTGAGGGTGAATTCAGCGATGGCAGGTCCAAGTTAACTTGTTCAGTATCTTGTTTAGGGTGAAACACAGGAACCGAATTACATCTAGATCGCCCGTCTACATCATTTGGGGGCGGGGTGACACGAATCTCTACCTCTACATTTGAAATGGTCATCCTTTGGTTTGACACTGGCAAAGGTAACGTGGAAGATCGTGGTTTCTCCACTTTTAATCTTGTGACGTGTTCTGGGAAAAGGTATGGATGACTCGCTTTCAAAATAGGATCAACTGTGTTGAAATTGAAGAGTTCTGAGCCCCTGCGTTCAGACATTACAGTAAGTGTCGATGAACATCTTGAGCGATTTGTGTCCTCACAAATTTTCCTAGGAGGCGGTTTACAGCACTGGAAAATCTTTTTGAACTTTTCGAAGAAGCCTATCCATATGTTACGGCAATCTTTGTTCATAAATAACAAGAAGAAGAACGCGATGCACACGAAGGCAGGCGCTACGATGCTAATCAGAGGTAACACAGTGTTGTAGCTGGGCGATTTGCAGTCCCTTGACGACTAAAAATTGAAAAGAAAATTGCATTAAGGGTCAAGAAAAGACATTAAATGAAAGTACTGAATATATGATGTGACATATTGGAGCAGTTTTCAATGTGTTGAAAGTAATTCGTTTTTGCCTTAGTTTAGCTTTACTACGCTCTGCGATGGGTTAAAAAACTCGCGCCACTTTTTCCATCGATCTGAAGTAAAACCAAAACCAATTATGACTCACACGCGTTTTCCCGCTCTCGGAGCCCTTTACAAGAATGTGTTTCGAGTTCTGATTGGCTCATTGTGTAGTTTAAGTCTGTTGTGATTGGTCAAAGGAATAAATGCTTTCGTTTTGCATTAGGTTCACGACACTTAACTGAAAACCGCTCCACAGTCTATATGGATCAATGACTTAAAATAAAAGTAAATGATCTTCGAGGTGATTTTAGCAATTTCAGCAGTAGAATGGAAGCCTGAAAAAAGTGTCATTTCTTTAGTTGCTACGATTACTGCGAGGATCGTTCCCACATTAAAAGAGCGGTTTTTTATTAAGTCATTCAAATATTTTATCAAAACCTTTGCTCATGCCGACTAACGATGTTCTAACTTTTGTTTCTGTGGATAAAATCCTTAAGTGCAACCACTCAAATGAAATTTTGATCCAACTTTTGATCCGGAGTTAGATTTCTCACCTGAAGACAATTAAAGTAGACTTCAGCCTCGTGTACAAAATCCCCGATTTGGTATATTGTTACTGTGTTGATTAGCAGAACTAAACCCACAACAAAGAGAATCACGACCGCCATGCTCATGAACTGTCGCTCAACTCGCCGCAGGGAGACTCGCTCCTCTCTCGCGCGGATCACGCGACTAGTTGAGTCCAGGCGTGCCTGTGAAAAAATACAAACACGATTAACCCGTTCACTCGCGCGTAAAACCTTGACTGAGACTAAACTGTGAGGATCCAGATTTCTTTCTTTGCTCCGGCCTGCAAGTCAGTTTTGCTTTTGAGGGGGAGTGTGGTGGTAAGAGGGAGGGGGGGGGGGTGGGGAGGAGAGAATTGTAATTTTTTGTTAATGAAAATAAAGTTGTTGTTGTTGGCCATATAATTGAAAGCCCCTGAACAATTTCCTGTGGGTTTTTTTGTGCTGTGCAAGGTGTTTCTTTAAACATTTGTTTAATCTGTAGACGAAATCCTAACTTGTGACCACTTTAATTAATTTAACTTACAACCCAATTATAATTTATTAAGTAGTAGTTTTCCGTGGTGCTGTTCATTGTGCTGTATAACTGCAGTGTTTCTAAACTTTGAGTTCGCAGATAAAATCATGAAATGTGACCATTCAAATGACAACAAGAACAACAAGAACAGTTTATTTTCTCAAAAAAACAAACTTTCTTGCGGTACTGTTTATTATACTGGAGAATTCCAAGGTGGTTCTATTAACTTTTGAGACTCTCTATAAATAAAACACCGTTCTTAGTAATGGCTATTCTTGGCTGCCTCTTCGTATTGCTAAGAACTGTAGCTCTGGAATAATTCAGTACGTTGATTATAGAACAATTCAGAAGGAGAAAATACCTTTCTAAGATGCCACACTATGGACCACAGCAAACACAGTGACACTCCTAGCGTGATCTGCATGGGTAGCGTGACAGCAAAGTAAGCCATTTGAATGCTCGCAACACCCACGGCCATGAGATCTATAAAGAAAAACTTGTATCCAGGAGTAGCGAAGAAAAGACAGCTGCCAACAATGATGGCGGGCACCAGCCAGCATAATACAGACTGCATGAGGTGAATTTTGATGGGGTGTTTGAAGACTGCTCTGTTGCTATGGATAATTACTGCGTAACTGTTCGCCACAAAACACATGGCCCAGAAAGCATGTGCCAGGCTAAAGAAATGAGCCGTGGCGCCTGAAAAAGTAGAGAAAGATTGTTAAGAAACAAGCACAGTTTAGTACTTCCCAGCGCTATTTTCAAAATAGTCCAGTACTAAAGACGCATTTTGCAGGGTTAGGCCCGGTTCAAACGTCGAACTTAACATGTGCCGAACCTAATATCGGTGTTAAGAACATGTGAAGTTTGACGTACGAATTAATTAAGATCGACAGATTTTTATTCGGGTCGACCTTGCCGATCTTTCGACTGAGCTTATCGAATAGAACAGCAAAAGATCGACTTCGATTCATACGTCGAACTTTCACATGTGCCGAACCTAGTGCATAAATGATAATAAATTACATTAATGTATTTCTGAATATAACAGCGTTAGTGATTGGCCTAAAACCGATAAGCATGACTAGTCATGACCAGGCATGCATTGAACGTTCTTGCATGTAATTAAACAGAGAACTTAAGGCCGCGCAAACTGTAAACGTTCTGTAGACAAGAATCGAATCATTACTTCGTAACGGATTGCATGAACATTGAATTGGTTTCGCTTGTTATTTTTTATGGATAGCTAATCTGAAAATAACAGAATATCACAAAAAACGAGGCAAACTGCATTTTGATCCAAATTTGACGAATGGTGCAAACGAATATCTAATTAATACTATTATTGCAATAAAAGATTGTTTTTTTTTCCTGTGAATTGTTTTCCTTTGCTTTTTGAGACCCGATATAGCGCAATTGATGATTGTTTACCGCTGTTTTGCAGAATTAAGTTCGACCAGTTAAGGTCGACGTCTGAATCAACTGTCGAAGTTAATTATTTAGGTCGACCCAAATAGCAATTAGGTTCGGCACATGTAAAGTTCGACGTTTGAACCGGGCCTTATCTGAAGTATGAAGTACGATTAAGGGAACCCAGAGGTATTTGCCATTGAGTCAAAAATCAAACAAACAAACAACCAAAAACGGAAATGTCGGTTGGAAATAAAGTGGTTCAGACATTTGCTTGTTTTTCCCTTCGAAAATTGTGTATTAAATCAGGTGGTACTCGGCCCTCTTTTACTGTTCGGAACGAAAAACGAAAGATTCAGGACCATTTTCCATTTCTCGCGTTTTTAGTCTCTTATCAAGTACAGTCGGGAGAGATTGTAAATGATAAGCACCATCTCTTCCGGTTGGTATGCTGAGTTTGCAAATACCTTGCAATTATTTAACTGCACTTCTCTGCAAACGTCAAGCACTCCAGATCACGTTTCGCAGAAGATAAGTAACCGTTTGCGAATGTAAATTCCAGCTCATTACTTTAAGGAAAGTTTTTAAAATGGGTAAAACTTGTGGAAAAACACGACCCGTGTCTGCAGATCATGTTTCACGAGGGAAAAAAGCCATTTCATTTTCTAACCAAAAAGACTATGGCAAATCCCCACTCGCAAAGTCATTAACAAAAATTCGCTTTCTCCCCCTCTTGTGTGACTGCTGTACAGAAATTTGCGAATGCTCGCGTTCAAGTCCCCATTTTCATCGGAATGGACCCACAAAGAAAAACAAATCGGACCTTTTGACGTTTATACCTTGAATAACGATGGTCGTGGATGATAGTCCACTTGGCTGCAAAAACATATGACCCAGACAGAACGACTCTTCAGGTAGCTTGTGTACAGGCAACATCTTGGAGTTGGCTAAATGGATGAAATAGAGGAAAGATAGTTTATACTGGTCTGTGCAGCTTCATTATGTACAAAAATTGTATATTGTTCTAAATTGTTGACTGCGTGTCTGTGTCACTGAAACTTGTGTTAGCGACCTTGCATCAAGCAAACATCCTTTGTAGCGGACAGTTACACCCGTTCGTAAAGTTTAGGCTTCATAAGCCAGATTCCTGACAAGCCTACAAGGTCCCAGACGTCGATTGCGAGGTCCACGTTAAAGGCGGAAGGAAGAAATCGAGAAGTGGACAAAAACGCTGATAAAAAAGTGTACCTGATTGTCCAATGGAGCGCCTTTCAATTGAGTGTCGAAGGCCTAGCTAAGTTGCCGGTTTGCTTTGGTTTTGCTTTATTTCGCTTTGTTATTGGTTAAAACTTCGCTCCACATTCTCGACCAATCAGAAGTAAAACCAAAACCAATCCTGACTTTCTTGCACGTGTTTTCCCGCGTCTGCTGTGATTGGTCAAAGTAATTACTTTGGTTTTGGTTTTACGGCACGCAAATGAAAGGCGCTCTAAAACAACAACCCTTGACATTGAAGTTGAAACGACGTGAAAACAGCAACAACAACCAAATGTGTAGTACTTACCAACTATAATGCAGCAAACTATGATATAAAAACGTAGAACGTGGGGAAACTTGCGGCTAAAGGGAACAAAAAGATAGGCAAAGTTAACGAATGTTTACAATATAAGAGCAACCACTGCAAAAAACAAAACAACAACAACAACAACAACAACAAACAAAAAACATGCAGCCCATGCTTATTACTATTAGTTTTGCATTTTCCTGATCGGGTGAATGAACAGCATGCTTTCGCTGTCTGTTTATAGCACAAGACAAATTTCATTTTTATTTCATGGAAGAACAAAATCGAAAAAGGACGTTATACTCTGAAGAATTAATCAAAATGTACTTACAGGCTTTTGATGCAGGCCCAAGTGATGAAAGTGATAACTGTGGCGATGAGAGCTGCCCACAATCCCACTATTATAATAATATAGTACACCTTCTGGGTTAATGGTGACTGTGTGGTCCAGGCACATGGCGGTCGACATTGGCCGCTTTCATGATCGAGGACTAGGGGCGAGTTACATTCAAAAGGTACACCTGTTGGCAAATGTCGAAGTTGATGTTCATGTAAATCATGGGCTTTTCTTAACAACTCAAGGATAATGACTTGAAGTAACACCAATGTGTTAGTTTACCTTCCGGGTATGTCAGGTTTTTCGACGTCCACCTCTGCTTGGACGAATTGAGAGTCACTTCATCGTCTGTCAAATTAGAAATAGTTCTGCAGAAGAAATGATAGGAGCACACGAATTAAAATGGCTCGGATTGCTCAACTGCACAATTGCTAAAAAGCTGCTGTTACAAGATCAGAAAGAGGGCGTGAGTAACAGCTGAGACTCTTACGAGGCATATTTTTTTGCGTAAATTATATTAGCCCGTGAAAGACGTGAAAGAATCTGGATTTTTCGCCTGTTTTGATTTGACAGCGTGACGCAACAGGCCAAAAATGCTTTAGGAGGTTTCGTGTCTACTGTGTCAATATTATTGACCATTTTTCGTGTTGTCCTATACGACAGCTATTGCGCACATCCTGATCGTGGCTGTAAACACTATAGGTTCGGTTAAATAAAAGAAGTTGATGTTTTTGGCAAGGCTTATTTCCTTTTGGTTCCTTTAATTCCGTGTTTAGTTTTATCGCTAAACACGGAACACTAAGGTTTAGGAAAAGATAAACATTGACTTGTATCGGTGGAATTGCAGTCACCTAAGCTTTGTTTATGTTTCCAGCTGATATATTACATAGACCCATAATCTCTCATTTACGCTCTGCATACCAAAACGTTTTGAGTTTCACGAGATAGGCAAGTTAGAATAGAGGGTAATGAATGAAATTAAACTAACGAAACTGATGTCATATTGATCTTAGCACATATCAGTTTAATTGATCTAAAAGGTGAGCTTATTTTAATATTATAAATATCCGGGGACACCAAGTGTTTTGAATGAGAGAAGAATTAAAACGCTATTTTTTTTAACGTCGAACTCAGTCAAAGGCCATTATGTTAAGTCTAGACGAAGAATGCCGACTAAATATGTTTATGTGCCGCGGAGGTTTGAAGTAGCTTGCAGATCCTTGCAGATATCAAAAATATGTAGAAAAATGACCAAAGTTTTACCATCAAACTTAGAGTCAAAATAGGTAGTTTAAGCCTACAATGACTCACTTTGATGTTTGACGGTAAAAATTTTACCGTTAATCATAACAGAAAAAGAGATCACTCTATGTGGGACTCGTGTTTTGTGATCTCGACTTCCCATATAGCTCAATCGGTCTAAAAGGTTTTGTAATGTGGTGTAAACTTTGAAGTCTAGGGATAAAATTCCACAGTGTATACGGCGTGACCCCCTGAAAGCGATATTGCGACAATTCTTTTCTATGGTTCTTAATGGCGTTTTTCAGTTTTTGTAAGTTTTCCTTTGACACTCTCTTAGCAGAGACAAATAGTGGATACTCGAAAGTCAAAACCATGAAAAACAAACCTGATCTCTTTCGAAAAGGTCTAATACTGAAACGAGACCAGACACGATTAGTTTCGCCATCGGAAGTTGTTGTCACTCACTTCACGCCATGCATTGTAAAATATTTTTGGGAAAAAGTCACGTAGACTTTATATATGGCTTAAATGGAGGAAAACCAACAAGTTTCATAGAATCGCAATAAAATCGTGCACAAATTTTCCGTTCAATGCCATCACAACTGATGACCTTAAGTAAGGTTCAAAACACTTTGGATGGCTGACTTTGATAGCCTCTTATAGAACTGGATGAGGGTTGTCTGTGCCCTTCGTTCAAGGCCTGCGCTGGCGCAATAATCTATTGAAAGAAGCGTTTTGCTTTCTGAATCCTTTTGTCTTGATATCAACAATGAAACCGATGAAAATTAAACAAAACTGACGTTTTCACAAACATGGCCAGTTTTTCATGTAGATTGAGGTCGATTGACGGCTTGCGATCGGCTTTCGATCAGCAGTTTTAGTGTTGGTGACAGGCATGTGTTTCGAAAGAAAATTGTCATTTTTACTGCACTATGTTTTTAGATAAACGGAAAAAGCGCATAAAATTCGTCGAACGAAAGCAGAAATAAGTTTGCGTTTCCTTAAGCTAGGTCCTTGTACATCCACGAACGTAAGATCTACCACTCATCAATCTCACTATGTTGAGTCTTGTTTTTGTGCAAACCTTCGACGCCGTCCACACATATAAGACCTATTGAGCATGCTGTATATTCGGTACACTGTTCCTTTTGAAAAAACCAATGCTTTGCAAACTGATCGGAGCTAATCCGAACCGGCCTTGAAAGTGTTGAAGTGCGGATTGAAGTGTTTCCTGCGCCCGCTGCGCGCGCTTCTCGATGCAGGCGCAGTCAGGTTTAGGGATAAAACTCACCAAAGAATCTAACAACCTATAATCTTCTACTATTAAGTGGCTAGGCATTACTGTTAAAACATTGCCAATTTTATAACAGCAGTATTTGCTGCAAAGAGTTCGAGTGTAAAGAATTTTCCGTGCGTATGGATCGCATAAACTATTAAGGATCATGGAAGTTTACATACTCATTTAAGTTGTTGTGCGAAGGGTGATCCGGCTGCAAGATGTAGAATATTGTTGGTAATGTAACGATTGTCACTAGTACCAAGTGAACAACATAATAAGGAAGATTTTGCCGAGAAATGATCAGCGATTTACAGTCCGCTTGCTTGTTTGATGACGACGCAGACTCCATGTTTACGAGCAGCTGAAGTTTCGGTGATCGTTTAGTCTTGAAAAATGACAAACGCGTAAGAAGAGAACTTATAAGCAAAGGTCAAGTTTGAATACATAATGAAAATCAAATGAAAAGTAGTCTCCCTTGCAAATAATATTGTAATTGTATCCCGTTTTGTCGTGACATGTTGACACAAGGTGTTAAAAGGGCATGACATAAAAAAAAGCTTCTGTTAGCAGCGCAAGTGATAAAAAGGTACTTCCGATTCACGCAAAACGTCAAAGTGTCACTCAGTCACCTGAGAGATTCTTATTTTTGCGTTCTTGACCCCCAATTGAGAAGAGAAAGAGACGAATTAATGAAACTGTGTTGCAATTCATTGTACTGTACTTCCGGTAAACCATTACAGTGCAAAAATTAGTCTATATTTTGGACCACAACGTTTATATACGCACCGGAACTTTCCCGCCTCTCCCCCACCCCCCGCCCCCCCCCCCATCCCTCTTAGGTCCGTTTAATACCACCAAGTAGTTCGAACTTCATAAATGACAGGAAAACGTCAATTGCACTCAAGATTTTGACCTTTTTATCCCAGACAGTAATGAAAACTTTATTATAGTAATCTTCTTAGTGGGTAAACAACACATTTGTCCCGAAAATTTGCATGTTGGTATTTCTGTCTTTCACAGCCCCCTCGCTTGTATAAACAGTTTGTTTGATCGAAGATATGACGTCAGAATTATCTGTAATCCGGAACTCATTGTATTTTGTTTGATCACGTACTTTAGGATCAAAAATCACGTTTAGAAAAAGGTCGACAATGTTTGGATGAAATTCCTTTTAATTTGTCAAATGCATTTTAAACAGGAGTCCAAAAGCCCTCTCTTTTAACTAAATTTATCACTTTTATAAACAAAGATATTGAAAAAATCCGGCAAGAATAGCTATGAGATACGTTGTTTCCACAATGTTTTAAAATGGCTCAATATCCTGTAAGGAAGGCATGTTTCCGTTGTTAGATTTTAATTGGAGTCGTCACTAGAGAAATATTAGTGGAATCTCTTTCAAAAACGGGAAAATATTTTGTTAATTCAAAAAGTCACCCAAATGACAAAAAGAAAGAATGTAATTGTTTTAATGGCAATTTTTTTAAATGACCTTAATTCCGTAAACCTTTTTGTGCTGTGTGGAAAGCAGTAGAAGGGCGGGAACGAGCGACCGTCAAAATTAAGAGTGGAGATTGGGGAGAGCCAGGACTCGCCGTGCTCGCGCACGTGGTCATAGGGGGAGGGTTAGGAGACCAGTCTCCCGTCAGTAGACGTGGGACCTTTGAAGGTTCTATGTTTGTCTCCTTTTATGGAAGGTGGGGTATAGGAGATACAATGTGTTACCTGTTAAGGGTGTTAGGGTGTTAGGGCTATACAAGGGTCACAGAAGCCATCCCGGAGCGGGCAACTGCCATATATATTATACGGCGTTTTCACAGACCGATTTATTTTTAGCTGGAATTTCCCGCGAATTCAGACTTCTAAAGGAGCCTTGGTAACCAATTGCAGCTTTTATAATCGATTATCAGCCTTGTGTCATAAATCGGGAATTTTAGGAAAAGAAAGAACGATGGATAGCCGCCGTTATTTGGTGCGGACAGAAACTTCCATTTTCGCGGGAAATAGTAATCTAGAAGTCGGGTCCGAGTGAGTGTAGTCCTGAGAAGGACTGTTTATGGTGACACTGACTCACGTTTCGACATCCTGAGCAAAAGTCATTATCAGAGTCAAGTGAATTGTAAATCGTCAGTATATGTTATAAGTCTCTGGTTTTTGTCCTGAATTGGTCAACAAACTCGTGATGTTATTGGTCGTCTGCCGTGATGTTATTAGCTGCAAAGACTGCAAAACGTGATTGGTGCGTTTCGATCTGTCTTTTGTTAGTCACATTAATGTCCGTTGGTTTATTGTTGGTAAAATTAGTCAGTTTGTCTATTGTTTGTCTGTCTTGTTGTTGTCGTCAATGAGTTGTTTGTAAGGTGGAGGTAGTTGTTGGCAACGGTTAGTGGTGTTTGTTCTAGGCTCCGTTTACATGAGTTATTTCATCCCGGGAGGATGAGTTTCATCCCGGGATGACTTTCATCTCGGTGTCTGGTCATCTACCTGTAAGCGTTTACATGATTTGGAGCAAAAATGGGTTCGCCCCGGGATGATTTCATCCCGGTGCTAGAGACCGGGATGAAATCATCTGGGGGCGAACCCATTTTTGCTCCAAATCATGTAAACGCTTACAGGTAAATGACCATACACCGAGATGAAAGTCATCCCGGGATGAAACTCATCCTCCCGGGATGAAATAACTCATGTAATTGGGGTCTTAGTAAAGCAGCTTTCCAGAATGATTCGTTGATGGTAGTACAGTCTGTACTGTAGGTAACACATTTAGCAGAGTCCCAGTCAATTCTGTGGTTTGTGTTCAATTCAGGACAACGACCAGAGACTTATAACGTCTACTGAAGATTCACAATTCACTTGACTCTGATGATGAGTTCCGCTCAGAATTGTCGAAACTTCAGTCAGTCACCACAAACAGTCTTCTCAGGATTACGCTTACCCAGACGATCATAATTTACCGACTTATGATGACTCCTGGGTTCAAACCACTTACAGAGTAATCTAAAGCTTGTCTAAAAATAACATGGTCTGTTAAAACGCCATGACAAAGGCTTAGTATAGGAGTTACACATTCCGGGTTATCGGCTGCTGAAAGAAGACACTGTAAGTCAGGGCCCGGGGGGGGGGGGAACGCCCATATGAAAGTGACGGGGATGCTCGTCTTCTCGCTTAGGCTTGTAAATTGCAGATTTTGGTCTCACTTGGGGTGTTCACTGCAGAAAGCCAATATTTTTACTCAGACAGGTATCGCTTATGGTAGGCTCTGAACGAAAATTAAAGATTTATGACAATGCTACTAAAATCTAATAATAGAATACAGCATTCGATGGAATCTTTAGCGCAATTTAAATCACCATAGCTCCTATTTGGTTGTCTGTTTTAGCATGGTCTCCTTTAGGGGTCAAATAAAGCCAGAGCCACGCCCAGATTGGTCTCCATTAGGTTTTAATTCTAATTCTCCGGCGAGCATCCCCGTCCCTTTCATATGGGAGCCCCTCCCCAGGGAGTCAGGGTTACAGGAGGAGCTCCGGTCCTGACCCGGCTATTTGGACACGATGGCTCGACGTTCCTGTTATGTACACAACTTCGGACCGGACTTTCCCATGTTTAAAATGCTTTCATTATGTTGGAACTCGAATTTTTGATAATACTTGGTTAATTTATCATCAACCTAAGGTGGGAATATCAAGAATTTATTCCGCGAAAGATAAAGCAACTGTTTTCTGTCCCATGACCCCTTGCAGCTTCCGGACAAACGGCCCAATTCCATCGGAAGACACGGACAAGAGAACAATGCCATAAAGTGTTAGCCATGTAGGGTCAACATTCTTCTTCAACCATTTGAGGAGAATAGTTTTCGCTTATCTGTCGTTTCTTCTCCCATTTTTTCCACCCAACGCCCCTTTTTCTCCAAAACCTGTGCGTCTTATTTTCGCTATTCTTTTCTACTTTTCGCCGTCTCTACTGATCCAAGATCCTTGAACAGGCCCGCCCTCTTAAGGCCCTCGCGATTTTTGCGCTCGTTTTCGCATTCGCCTTTCATACTACTACATGTTTCTTGGTGCCTGGAATAGGCTAGTTTCATGGCCTCTTAAGGTGGCCCGATCCTATTTATTTGCGTGAGGGGCAACTGTTTTGAAATCAAATTTTTAGCTGCTCAACAGCATTCGATTGCTGAGATATTTTAGACGCTGAAAAAGGAATGCTTGGAGTTTATCAAAAGGGTGTTTGTATTGAGATCGATACGAATATACGAAAATTTTCAGCAATTTTCTTGAACGTGGTTTTCAAAGAAAATGCGTGTTATCGGGAAAATGAAAAAACATTTTTCCTTCATATTACTCTGAACAGGTGCTGGAACCTCAAAGATTTCAGGGACCAAGTTTCAGATAAATCGGCTCCACACAACCTTTATAACAAACGGTGATTAAAATAGTTATTAGAATATTATGTACACGCATTTAGCTGTAATTACTACGAAAAGGATTAAAGCAACAAAGAATCGCACTTACTGGAACAAAGGTAAATATGTCTTGTATCTTATGCATCAGAGTCAAAGCGATAAGGAACGGTTTTGTCGACATTATACGGTAAATCGAGAGCACGCCTTGCCGGTAAAAATTATGGCAACCATGTTGTTTTCCAGGTTTCGCTAAATTTTCTGCTCTTTTTGTCTTATTTCGTAAAACCGTCGTGAGCACCCATAAAACAGTCGATAACAAAGCTCCTGACTAGATTTTGCCGTATTCTGACAATACGCTTTTCAGAAATAAGGCAGCAAATTCGGGTCACTCGCGAGCTGCTCGACCAAACTGCTCTGAAAACCATTTTGTTGAAAAAACAAATCAATATCACACAGGCTGTTTTGGAATTCTGCACGGGAAGATTTGTCACATCTTCCCCTTGGGAGTCCACCTTGGGGAATAATTTGAATAAAAGGATAAATTTAATTCATCTCTTTATTCAAATTATTCCCCAAGGTGGACTCCCAAGGGACACATGTGACAAGTCGTCCCGTGCAGAATTCCAAAACAGAATATGGCAAAATCTGGTCAGGAGCTTTGTTATCAACCGTTTTGTGGGTGCTCACGACGGTTTTACGAAATAAGACAAAAAGAGCAGAAAATTTAGCGAGCGCTTCTTCCCCGCCTTAATTCTAGTGAACCACAAATTCTGGATCCTATCCTTGGCTGTGGTATCTATAGTACTAGCTAGGAAAACAGCCGTTTGATGAGTCAAATTGATGACGATGGTTTGAAGCTAAGAGTAAGGCCTTTTCCCAGTGCTGCAGTTCGAAATATCAAATTTGCAGCTGTCCGTAATAATGCATAGATTTAGTGCATAACTGTGTAGTTAAACAATTTCGGAAGACGACCACCTCAAAGCATTCTCAGTAAGAGCACTCCAGTTAAAAGAGATTTTTTCGCCATCTGTTTCGTCGAGAGAGGATGATCTCGTGGTTTTGTGCAGCTTTGAGGGTAGCATCTCATAAACCACAAGTAGAGATACAGTTATAGCGCGCTTACACACATTCAAGGGCCGGTACTGGCAGATATGTAGAAGTGTTATGCAATTAATTTTTTCAAGTGTTTAAAATTTGTTATATAACTTTTTCAACTTTTAGTTCCTTAAATGACCAACCATTTGTGTCATAAAAGTAAAGTTGAAAAAAAAAAAAAACAAGCGAATAAAAACAACACCAACAACAATTTTAAAAAATGTCTATATCCTGAACAAATGCCTTCAAGTTCATAACCCCCAAATCACAGGCCTTTTGATCTTTGACCCGGCAGACACCCTCTCTTCGACCGCTGCATTGGTACGGCGCCCAGCCTATTTAAATGACAGTTATTTTTCTTTGATGCTACAGACTTTAAAAAAGGTTACAGCGATGCTTTAACCTAGCGATTTAAAAAATTGTGTATTTACCGAGGGACTTAATTCCGCCACTTTCCAAGTATTAACGAACACTGAAGTACTATCTCAATATCTCAGAGTCGCTAGGTGTTAAAGGGGCAGTCTCATGGCGATTTTCCTATCTTCTTTGTCACAAGTTTGATTAATTTATATCAAAGTACCTGGTTCACACATGAATTGCTTTTAGACCACAAGGGGACAATAGTAAATGAATTTTCAAAAGAAAAAACAAGCCTAAATTAGTTTTTAAATATTTTATCTGAGACATAAGGTAGAAACTTGAAAAATTCTGCCAGAAGTTTTCAAGTCGCACGCCATTTCCATCCTGGCCATCCCTCTCCAGACATACTTATTATAGTTTTCATGTACTGGAATACCCATTCTAATACTACCGGACCATTATTTTTTGGCTTCCATAGATAAAAATGTGTCTTTTGGCTTTTCACAGTGATACTAAAAATTGATGAGACTGCCCCTTTAAAGTTCCGAATGAAACTGAAAATCGGTATGTTATCGACATTGAAATAGTGTGACTAAGTCCAAATGGAGAGTTTTCGTTGTATAATTCGTCGTGAAGACACATGAGTGCTTTTTTACTGCAAAATAATGGTCCGGACTTTAGTAAGCCCCATGATGGTCTAGTGACCGTCAAGGCGAAACTCCCTAAAAACTGTTACGTAATCATCAGATGTTCGTCACACAAATTCCAATCTTTGTTACAATATAACAGTTTAAAGTAACCTTTTGGACGTCATTTAATATAGCTGTTTTCGACGAGAGGGAAAAACGAGAATAAAGAGCTGCACTGAAAAAGGTAGGATTGTGTCTAATGCAAGTAGATACGATCATAAGTTTACATCTTCGGCAATCACGACCATTTAGTATCCTGCATTGTTTTGTGCGCAATTACACGACGTACAAAACGTACTGCAAAAGTGGAAAACTACTGTTAGCAGTTTGTCGGCGTGTTTGTGGGTGGGTTCGTGGGAAGGTTTGTAAATCTATGAAAACCGTACATTCTTGCAAAGGGGGTTTCTTTTGTCTCTTTTTGCCTGTTGACAATTAGTTTTAAGTTTCAGTTCAGTCGCAAGGTTTAAAACTGAAAATTGGTTTGCTAGATGTCTAGCGATTCTTCGTTTGATTGTAAATAGAAAGTTGTTTACAGTTGACTCCCAGTAACTCGAACCCTCAGTAACTCGAACCTCTCGCTAACTCGAAGTGAATGATTTTCCTCTTCAGGTAACTTTCTTTATAATTTTGCCCTCGATAAATCGAATTCTTGATATATTCAGGCTTTTTTTTATTTCCCTTGACGGTTCGAGTTATCGGGAGTCAATTGTAGTTCAACAACAACAACGACAACAAAAACTTTTATAATTATACCCTACTCGGATAACAACAACACATTGGACTGACCCGCAATCTGTTAAGCTAACCTAGGCAACTCAGAAAATTAGTGTTTACGACCTACTAGTTTGTAAAGATTTCAAGTTCCGAGAAAGCGAAACAAAATGGAAAGAAAGTAAAATTACAGTGTTACAATAAACTCAATACAACGAGAAATTACTTACAATTCAATGTTTACAATTTACTTTGGAAGGATTTTACAGTTGACTCCCGATAACTCGAACCTTCAAGGGAAATAAAGAAAGGTTAGAGAGTTCGAGTTATCAAGGGTAAAATTATAAAGAAAGTTACCTGAAGAGGAAAATCATTCACTTCGAGTAAGCGGGAGGTTCGAGTTACTGAGGGTTCGAGTTACCTGAAGTCAGCTGTACTTTTGAGATGATATTTTACGTTTGAGTTCACGTGCACGTCAGCAGGAAACGTGCACTTTTAACTGATGCACGTTTATGTACACGTGCTTTCGTGCTGTGCCCAAGCGACCATATAACCAAAGCCCCGGCCTTCTACACGTCATATGTTTTCGCAGGTTTTGAAAGACCCTTAACAAAAATATCTGCCGAAAAAAATTTTGTTTTATATCCGTTCAAGCCTTATTTCCCCTGTTCTCTAATTCTAAAAAAATATGCCAAATAGAATATTTTATCAGCTGCCATTTTGCAAAGGGTATCAAAACTATCAAAAAGGTATATTTTGCAATTTTTCGTCCACACGTTATTTGCGTTTTTATTCGTCTTCACTGTCGGCCATAGCCTAACATGATTAAAAACTACCGTAAACGCTACTTAGTGAAGTGACTTGTGCTGACACTCGTTTTTGATCATTTTGACGTCTTTACCTTTGCACGAAAGGTCAAAAAGTATATTTAAAAATCGGTTTTATTTTGCTTACCACTTTGGGTAGCTATTTCGAAAATCTCCGTTTTTGGAGCGTTTTCCATCGCTTTCGATCGTTAGTCTGTGAATAGAATATCTAACGGATAAAATTCACCGTTTTTAGATTGAAACAACCGAAAAAAGATTCGTGCAGACGGGGAATATCGGTCAGCTATTTGCGCCGCAGTGCAAAAAATACGCCTAGTAACGGCGAGATAATACAAAATAGGAAGATTCTGGAAATAGATTCCAGGGGACTGAGGGATATTGCAAATTTCTCAACAAACAGCCAAATAGACAAACCCAGGTGCATTGTCTCATGGTTTGAGTTGGCCTAATGTGGTACATTAATTCACATCAAAAATACACGTGAGAAACTCGTGCAGGAAATCCAGTGGTAAAATTATGACGTCACAAAACCATTTGAATATAATTTAACGTCTCAATACTTTGTACCTATGGCATATATAAGTTTATTCAGGAAGTGCAACAAAATGCAATGTACTGAACACCTCCATAAAGGAGAAAAACGCGAGGTTATTTATCCCTAGCTATAACAAGTTATCCGCCAATTCAAAAATGTTCTGTATAAGATAAAATTATCTAATAAAAAATGAGTTCAGGTACTAGTCTGTCTAATGTTTACTTCACGATTTAAGTGTGCTCTTAAAAACAGTAAGCGACCCAGCACGCAAGATTTACTCGGGTAAATTATTCCACTTACTGATAGTACGTATAAATAATGAATGTTTTTAACTATTGGTATACAAATCAAATTAAGCCCAACTTTTCTGCTCTATAGAGAAACAAACCATACGGCTTGTCAGAGGTTAGAACACTTTCATACGAAGACTTTGTGTGGAAAATACTCTGAACATTAAAACTGAAATCGATTATCTCCGCAGCCTGAAGTCTGTGTTGATCTAGTATTTTGTAAATGTTCGATAAACACTACAGTAACCAGAATTTGATTAAATTAATCAGTTTTCAGGGCTAAAACTTGAAATTTGAAGAAAGATGGCGCTCGTTGTGTTTTTGCGTCGCCCAAAATTTAGTTGCATTAACGACAACCACGCTAAAGCACTTCGGTTTGGTAGCGGATTAATTTGATGTACAGTATACATTTTAACATTTCCTAAAACTCAATAACCTTGCCCTCTTTCTTCTTTTTCATAGCATTCTAAAAATCATGAAAAATTCTGGAATATTTATGGAATCTTGTGGTAGATTGCGTGCGTCCTCAAACACCCAATAAAGGGAAAATGCTGTAAGTAAACAAAAAAAGCCCGCGAATTTGCGGTTGTGTCGTGGAGGGAAAACATAACTGATATTTCACCACCTTGTCAGTTTGCCTCAGTTCTCAAAAAGCGTTGAGAGGGTGGAATACTAATTGAGTGGACGTCGTAGGTAAAAGCAAAGTATGTTTTTCTTAGGTTTAGGCATTTTCCTCTATCTTCTAGTTGATGAAGGCTTTACGCAGTAGCCTTCATAGGTTAGGTTTGCAGCGCAAGCCGTAAAACAAAAAAAAATGTAGTTTTTTATATTTAAAGTTTTGCAATAACGAAGTTGATTGAGTGGGAGGAAAAGAGATTTTTACTTTTCAGGGTTTCAAGTTGGTTGAGTGGGAGGAGGAGAAATTTGTACAAAAAGAGAGAAATAGAGAACTATTAAGATTTGAACGAAGGAAAAACTATTAAATTTGAAGTCAACATGAAGAAGATAGGCACCAAAACAGACTGCTATCAACCGAAGTGCTCTATCTTAACGTTCGCTTTCCCCTCTTTTGTTTTAATTAAATCGCACAACGCCTCTTTAGGGACAGGTTGGGGACATATGATCGATGACAAATCGGTCAGAGGTAGGCTGTTGAAGTAGGGGACCTTTTGATTCCAGATCACATTAAGACAAACGTTTTAACGGAAAAGTTTTTCCTCTCCGTCATATTAGTGGGGTAAAATTATCATAGAGTCGAGCAGTGTTTGCATGCCGGAGAAAACCCTTACTTTAACGTCAAATTACTAAGTTCCGTGATAATCAGTTTTGAAACAAAACTTCAGCAGAAACCAGGCAAAAGAGTGGTTGGTCGAATAGGAAGAGGTTAGATATACTGGAAATTGAACATTCCCGTTTGTCTGTTTATATGTTTCCTTCGTAAAGTATTAGGTATGTTCTACAGACAAATCTTTAATTTTTATTCCCGGCAGTTATTCACCTGTCCCTTGAGTAGGATCATGAAGAACGCCTAAGGGTGACTGTGGTAAAGGTCCAAGGGTTCTACAGATTCACAAGTTAGGGTCACCTTGTAAACACTACCACGGAAGAGAACTTCTCAATAGCTTTCATTTGAATGATACTCAAAAGTTAGAACCACCTTGTACAGCACAATGCACCACTGGAAAGTACTGCTCAATAGCTTTCATTTGAATGGTCACATTTTAGGATTCCATTCAGAGACTCAAAAGGTAGAGCTATGCACCTTGTGCGACATATACATTCAGTAGGCTTCAACAAACAAAAGATTAACTGAAGCAAATGACTTAAAAGACAGAAGTATGTTTTCCAATATTGTTTAAGGACCCCAAGAGGATGTTGGTGTTAGCCAACACAGTTTGAATCAATAAAAAATTCACTAGATAATGCAATTTTATTTTCCACTTTTATGAGCATTGTTTTATCTTCCAGAAAATCCTAGCTGAATGTCTTTAGCACACAAACCTACATTCTTATTATTTCTTTCAAAACAAAAGCATTTTCAAAAAATGTTGCGAAATTTCTCTGAGGAGATTAAGGCCTTCAGAACAGATATCTCGAAACGATTCTAGGTGCCCCTGGAAAGCGTAATTTTCATTTGAAAGGTCATATCAGAGTGGGCGATGTGATCCAACCAATGGATTTTTTTCGTTTATACAGTATTTCTGTTCTCAACACCCCGTAAACATTGTTTCAGTATTGTTGACGTGGGTTTCGCTTGTTGTTTACTTTTATAACTTCGAGCCAATCAGCGAAAAAACGCATTTGTTGACCGGCATGAGTAGATTCTAGTTTCAGGTATGTTAATTGAATAAGCAATGTGATAAACTAAGCATACGGCCGGCAAAAACTTCCTGCACTTCCCACTCCTTGGCAAAACCGCAAACAATGTAATACAACTACTGAATTCTTACATTGCCGGAAAATAATTAGAGCCATTTATCCACGTAGACAAAAGCAACTTATCGGCAGTCATCGCATTAAGTTTTGAAAAACCATTTATAAAGAATGCTTCATTTTCTCGATAGCCACGCGCAAACGACCATAATTTTTTTCTTTCCAAGAGGTAGGTAAAATGTCACTTTTAACCGAAATAAGAGGTTGCATTTCTTAATCCTACTCCTTTGTAAAAACGAAAAATTGAATCATGCCGAATGCGATTCTTACTTTGAGTCTGTGGATGGACAGTGTTTGTTTTGATGTTTTTGTTTTATATTTTTTACTGTGATGTTAAAATTTTACCGTGGTGTTCAATTCTACTTTGATCAAAAAATAAGAAAAAATTTGACCCCAACAAGGCTGTCCTAACGTACAAGTCTCTCCGCAATGGCTTATAATATAGTTGTGTCATGAACTGCCTTATTCATTGAGTTGCAAACCAAGAGCCGGAGAAAAAAAATTAAAACGCAAATACGTTTTGATAGATTAAGGTTGTGTTATAACATCTACCTGATTGAATGGTCATTCGATGGAATATCTGTACGGAACCCTGTTAAACTTGGAGTTTGGATTAAATTGTAATTAAAAAATAGTTTCCATTTAGCGAAATAACACCTTGAAAGAGGAAAAAGGTGGACACCTCCTGTTTTCAGAAGGATAAGAAGGCGTCCTTGGGTACCAATTCGAAAGCAGTCAAGGTAGAACGTTTGTCAACTGAAGGTAACAGCAGTTTGTAAGTGCGAGGAATACGATTACGCTTCTTAAAACTGTTTCACCGCCTCGCCTTTTTTGCTTGAAATTCTTCGTAAAACTTAAAAACCTTTGCCCAGTTTCAATGTAGTGTGAATCTCCACTCAAAGGTGTGTAGTGCAAATTAAAATATTGGGCGTTTTTTGACATATTTGTTTTATTAACATGACGCATGAGTAAGAGTAATAGTCATTAATTACTCTTAACTAACTACTGTTATATAATAAAAAGCAGCTAGAAACTTTCAATTGCAAGTGTTAATGCTTGCTTATAAGTATGCTTTTGCTTTTATTTTACAATTTCTATCGATAATGAAGATTAAGTGCGAACTATTATTCTCAATTCTATAGTTTTGTGCAATGCTCTATAAACAGAAGTGTCTCTTGACGTAAATGTGATCAGTTGTTTTGAAAATGGTCATGTATGAAGCTACGAAAAATCACTTGTTAATCATGAAGTATTTTATGCTTAGACTTAAAGGAACTATAGTAGAACCTCTACAGGTAGGACTGGTAAGGGAAATACAAAACTATTTTTTAATGATCAAGTCTTGTTTTAACAGATGACGATATTTCTTCTTGCTTGCGTGGTTTTACTACTGTGCCCAGACTGTCTCAGCGCCTCTCCCACCGCCAAGTTAAAAGAAATCGACGATGTGTTAATTTATGAAGCTGACATGAAGGACGTAGGTAAGTCATTTTATTCATGTATTTATTTGTCATATTTCGTATGTGGCTGTGAATCATAACCATTTGCCCTCGAGTTAAAACTGTCCTTTTTTATTTTCGAAAGTATTTTGGAAAACAAACAAGACTTTACTATTTGAATAGTCAATTCTGATGAGTATAAAATAAGTGAAATAATTAGAGAACTTTTTGGCAATAGAGAATTGATAGCAGTTATTATTGGACCTGCACACGCATAAGGTGTGCTGAAAACCAATCCGGTCAGATTTCAGCTATCAAGAAGAGCTCACAACGCCAGTATATAAAAACCTTTTTATCCATGTTATTTCTTGTCGCAGAAACAATGTTTACAAGTTTTATTTAACGTTGTGGGATGATTTGGGCCAAGAACTTGTTGACAGTCTAAATTATGCTTTTGAGTGTGGCGAATTGGCCATTTCCCAAAGAAGAGGGATTATTACCCTTATCCCGAAGAAAGACAAGGATAAAACGTTACTTGAAAACTGGAGGCCGAATTCCCTGCTGAATACTGATTATAAAATCGCTACCAGAGCAATAGCTTCAAGATTATCCAAAATCCTGCCTTGCATCATCCACAGTGATCAAACAGGTTATGTCAAAAAACGCTTTATTGGGCAAAATATTCGTTTGATTTCGGACACATTGGAGCATTGTCAAAATCTAAATATCTCCGGTATCGCCTTATTTTTGGATTTCAAAAAGGCGTTTGACCGTATTGAATGGGACTTTTTAATCAAGGCTCTAGAAACGTTCGGTTTCGGGAATATGCTGGTGAAATGGATCACCACGAAGCCAGAAAGTTGCGGTACAAACAATGGCTTTGCAACACCTTTTTTTTCGTTGGAACGCGGAGTGAGACAGGGGTGCCCCCTTTCCGGAATTCTGTTTGTTATTGCCCTTGAGCTTCTAGCATGTGCCATTAGAAGTGATAAATCAATAAAGGGTTTATCGATAAACTCTAACGAATTCAAGTTATCCCAATATGCAGATGACACTACCTGTTTTGTCAGGGATACTATATCGGCTAGCAATCTGTTTAAAAAACTAGATCTCTTCAGGCTCTGCTCGGGGCTTGAGTTAAATACGTCCAAAACCGAAGCACTATGGTTAGGCTCAAATAAACACAGAACTGATACTCCCTTCGGTATACGCGGGCCGAAAGATTATGTAAATGCGTTTGGCATTTGTTTTTCGAGTGACGAGAACATTTCTTACAGTGAAAACTTACAACCTAAATTGCTTTCCTTGGAAAAATGCCTTAACGTGTGGTTCTCCAGAGACTTGACGCTTTAGGGGAAAATTAACAGACTAAAATCCCTAGCACTCTCTAGATTAACCTTTGTTGCAACCGTTCTCCCTATTCCTAAAGAGTTCATAACTAGGGTAAATAAGCAAATTGTAGGTTTCGTCTGGAGCCAAAAGAATCCCAAGATTAAAAGGACGACCATGATTGGAGATAGGAAAAAAGGAGGATTAGGTATGCCTGATTTTGAAGTGATTAATAATGCACGTAAAGCAGTCTGGGTGAAGCAATTATTAGCTCCCGAGTGTGCTACATGGAAACTGCTACCATTCGATTACTTAAGAGACGTTGGAGGGGACTCCTATTTGAGTGCAATTTCTCACTTAAAACTCTTCCGTTGGTATCTGGCTTACCATCATTTTACAGGGATGTGCTTGATGCCTGGCATCAGATTGTGACTCGAACACCCTCCGCAAAGACCGATTTAGAGAATGAAATCATTTGGAATAACCAACACATAACAATTGCAGGAAAATCAGTTTTTTATCGGTCGTGGTATGAAGCCGGAGTTAAGTATATAAAAGATTTGATAAGCAAGGATGGAAAATTTATCTCGTTGAATGCATTCCAGCGTACCTTTGGCATAAAGACAAACTTCTTACAATACTTAGGACTATTAAATGCTATCCCTATGTCTTGGAAAAAGACGCTCAAAGCTAGTAACAACGAAGAAGTTACAAAAAACGGTGGTGAAAGTCCTATCGTTGGTATACAGGATATTTCAAGCAAGAAATGTAGAATCGAAATGACAAAAAAAAATTTTCAGAAGCCTACCTCTGAAGTCAGACTTGAAAAAGCAGGTTTTACTTCTCAAGAAATCACTTGCATTTATGAGCTTCCTTTTAAGCTAACTTCAGATGTCAGATTGGCAATGTTTCAAATTAAAATCAATCACAACATCTTGTACACAAAAAGCACGCTCTTCAGAGATAGGTTAGCTGAAGATGACAAATGTTACCTTTGCAATCTCAGACAAACGCTAATACATCTCTTTGTAGAATGTCATTACACCAAACTATTTTGGTCTGATTTTGCATATTGGTGGAATTCTAAGAATGATGTACAGATCAGCTTTCGGGAACGCGATATGCTATATATGCCCTTAAACCGCAAAAAAGATTATTTCAACGCATCAACTACTGTCTACTAGTAGCCAAACAGTACATTTATGTTGCAGCTAAAAATGAAGACCCTTTTTGTTTTTTAGCGGTTATTTGGCTTTTTTGAAAAATAAGCTTGAAATAGACAAGACGCAGATCCGAGACCTTAACTTTGTTTCTA
Source organism: Siderastrea radians (assembly GCA_964017195.1). Taxonomy (NCBI): domain Eukaryota; kingdom Metazoa; phylum Cnidaria; class Anthozoa; order Scleractinia; family Rhizangiidae; genus Siderastrea; species Siderastrea radians. The sequence goes on along the minus strand of OZ024893.1, from coordinate 41,788,246 downwards.
TTCAGAGCACTTAACTGTCTATGTACTTTACTGTTTTTTTTTCTTTAGTTGATTTGTTTGCAATGTATTTGTAGCTATCTATTAGTTCATGTTTTTTTTTTTTTAATTGTAATGCAGATGTAAAATATTTGTGGTGGTTAAATAAAGTATGGTTGTAAAAAAAGAAAAAAAAAGAAAAGAAAAGAAAAGTAAAATATCAAAAGAATACTAATTCAGTAGGCAAAGCTAAAATACTTTAGATTTGAAGTTAAAACGTTTTCACTTTTAATTCACTAAATAGTCCAGTTTCGAGTCGATCACAAAGGCCGCTGAATAAAAATACTAAACACGCATTTTTGCAGGGTTAGTCTCAATCTGAAGTAAAATATACACAAATGCAAGCGGAAAAGTGCTGAATTCTAAAACAAAAACAATAGGAAGAGTCGTGAATAGTTCATCGTCTTGCTGGTATTTGCGAATATTTTGCGTCAGATTGAGACTAACCGCGTTATCTTTTTATCCAGCGGTGGTAGTGAACTGGAAACTGGTCTACTCAAGCCTAAAGTAAATACACGGTGGCATATTCGAGCCACGTTAGAAGCGTTTAAAAATGTTAATTTGCTTAATTCTTCGAAATTGCTGGCATTAAACATTTTTATTATTCTCTTTGCTTTAAGATCTTCACCAAGTAACAAAACGCCACTCCATTGAAGAACGAACAAAACGTCTCTCCCCAGGCCACGCGAGACTGTGCCCGGCCAAAGAGGTTCGTCTGAGGGCCAAAGACTTCTTCAAAGGCCGTTTTTCGGAAAATGCACGCATCGTTCCCCCGACATTTCGGTCAGTACACTGCCTCAACAGTACTATGCCATCCCATGCTTCAAGCGGACGGCACTGTCTGAGCATTATGGACTGCGAGGAGACTAAGACGACCAAGTACTTTATTGTATATGATCCTGCGAAGGGAAGGGACAACGGTTGCATCCGTGGTCACATCGCCAAGATTCACAACGTGCCCGTGGAATGTAGCTGTTTATGGCCCCGGTACCTTGGTAAAGATCCAAGTGCATTTCTTCACAGACAACATTGAACTCATTGTTAGACATAAGCTTAGCCGGATGTGACAATTATTTTGGTTCAAAATAAAATTCTTTTGTTTACAGTTTTATCGCTTCAATTCTGCTTTGGTGCTTTGTTTTATAATAGATAAGATAGTTAAAAGTGGGTAAGTGACACATATATAGATATTTGCCTCTACAGAAGTCAGTGGCGGAACGAAATAGTTCGTGTAAGCCGGTGAGGGCCGGAACCAAAAACATAGGTGGGTGACTAGACTGCAAAACAGTCGTATTTTTTGCGTTGGTCCGTGGAAACGCGCGGTCTTCGAGCGAAAGGTCTGGAGCGAGAGTGAGACTGGCCTCACACACCTGCAGGCGTGTGAGGCTTGCGTGCACTCCGCGCCTCGCGTGTTAGCACTTTTCTTCTCTTGAGCGCTTCTCTTGAGAGTCTTTAGACAAAAAAACGACTGTATTGCAGTCTAGTGGGTGAGGGGAAATTTTTTTATTATCAGTAAAAAGGTCAACACTCCGAGCGTTATCTATTTTGAGACAACAAGAGCAGGGAAGCCGGGGGCCCTCCCCCATCTCCGGCTGTGGAAACGGTCCAGTCTTGTTAAAACTGCTTTATACTACTAAGTGCATCAAAATATGTTTTTATATCTTTGGCTACGGATGGAAAATGGATTGTATTTAGAAATCTTTTGGCCAACTTTAGCTCGAGCTTGGCTAAAAAAGTAATAAGGATGAAATTGACTACAATTCTGGCACTACGACGTAAGGGCCGATTTGTTGGCCAATATTTCAACTCTGAGTACAACGGAAGATTTGTTGATGTTGAAATATCAGCCAATAAATCTGCACGTGCCTCGTAGAACCAGCCTTGCAATCAGTTTTATTTAACTCACACTTCAAGTAACGCCTGGTACGTGCATAGCCACAAAAAAAGGTCTGGCACAAAAAGAACCAGTATAGTTTGCTCATGCGTTGTGTGGTCCTTGTATTAAAAACTCTTTCCCTTCGAGAAATCACTTGACACGCATCTTTTTGGTGTACGAGGAGCATTTCGGGTGCAAACAAAAGCTTTCACCGAAAAAATGCATCTTTGAGGGTCAGACGGTTATTTTACAAAGCGATCGTCATACCTTCAACAACAAAATGAAACTTGCTCCTTTAATTGACCCTCAGTGGGGGTGCGCGCGTGCTTGGTCTACAAGGTTTTAATATGTGTTCTTCATTGTCTTGAACAACGGGTTCTATTACGTTTTTAAGTTCACAAAGTGTCAAACATTTAAAATTAAGCACTGTTTTACTGTTTCGCTTCAGCAATAGGTCGCGATTTATATTTCTCTGAAACGAATATTCGGTTGATTATTATTTGAAAACGACCAGTGTTCGCATATATGTAAGATGCCACGATATACACGTTAAAAGAGGCCAGTTCGGAAAACTAACATTTCGGTAGTACAAATTTAGAGAAGCAGCAGAGAATTGGTTTGAATCCATGCAACCAATTTTTTTAAATTGTTTTTTTTTTCGCTAAAAAAGTTTATTAGCCGCCATCTTGAAGTGGGCGTAAAAAAAAAAACAGAGAGAAAAGAAAAACTTGCGCCCTACGGCTTAGCCATTTTGGTTCTCCAACGAGGTTGCACTCAATGACGTCACGCATGTACGCCAGGTTACTAAGTAATTCCAAGATGGCGGCGTTCGTGCACGAGGTTTGGGCTACTTTGGACAAGGCCAAAGATTTCACTAGGTTAGAAAGCTCTTTGGAAGCTGAAATGTGGGTGAGTGCCTTACCTTTGAATTATCTTTCTATTGCAGAGGGGAAAAAAGTGCCATTCTGGGCTACTGTTTCTAGTTAGTGTACATGCTTTCGATCTCACGGTGAAGATTGATGGTTCGATCGTTATCGTCGTGTTGTTTTATTACACAAGGGAACTTCATTGTCTTCCTTAACCCACTCAGGTGTATAAATGGGTACCAGAGGACTGTAAGGGAATCTTAACATGATCCCATCCTGGGATGAGAAGTGATATTAGATTCCCAGTTGTTTCATGCTATCGGTAGCCTCCAACGCAGTCGTTTTTAGGGAAGTCGTATCGTGTGGATCTCCTTGCGGACTATTAACCCTGTCCTTGACGAAGCGCCCTGAAATGTGAATCGCTATTGGCCAACACCCCACCTAAAACCCTGCCATTCACAGTTCAGACAAACCCATGATGACAGAGCGAGCAACGCAATGGGCATGCTCATATGCCATCGTAAGAACTCATTAGCCTTTTACAGATCGAACACAAGTTTGTACAAACTAATTTTAGAAAGAAAATTAACCTGACCGTCTAAAAAAACTAAATAAAAATTTTTTACCATCAATGCCAAGCTTAACAGTTAGGCCAGTCGGGGACCTGTCCCAGCGACAAGCCCGCTTGCAATATTTACATAAGGGGATCTGGTTGCAGGGACATGTGTGTGGTCATTGAAACAATGACCACACTAAAAGGCATTTGAAACAATGACCACACTAAAAGCTACTTGAATCAATGGCTACAGTGAAAACCAGTGAAGCAATGGCTGGACAAAACTTTTATTGTAACAATGGCTACGGCCCTGGACAATAATTTTTGGGACTTCTGAATCGTGTACAAAAATACAGCAACGTAACATGCACAGTGTTTTATAGTAGCACTGGGATAGGTTTGTTTGTCCAATCTGATACCACGCACTTTCAGATACTCTTTGAAAAAAACCCTTGCTATTGTTAAATTTATTTCTCAACTTTCAGCACGCTAGCATTAAACGTTGGCTATAAACTTATTATACCATAGTCCATTAAAACCATTTTTATTCTGATCTTGGAAATGATATATTTGAGCTTTAGGAGTAACACCGACTTTCCTTCCCAGATTCACATTAAGACTGCTGTTTGATATCGTTTCATTTAGGATCGGAATGTGGACACTGGAGCGTAGGTTAAGTCCGCATCTAGGGAAAAAAAGAAGGAAAATACAACAAAAAAGCTCAGCACGTGCTTAGCATATGAAGGTTGTAAAAACATTAAGGAGTTAAACGGGGGTGACACCTGTTTGCGAATGAATCTACGAGGCAAAATTTTGGTGAAAATTGATGCAAAAAAAATGAGGCAAAAAAAGTTAAGATTTGTAAAACACGATGTTGTGTCCAAGTTTTCTCCTTCAATATTCTGTTAAAAAGTATGTGTGAAAAAAAATGCTTCTGTAGTGATCGTCTACAGTACACCTGCTTGCTGTGTCAGTTCAGGAAATTCCACATCTGCGCTGAAGTCTTGGACACAAAATCGGTGGTCTTAAGCTTTAGAAGGCTTACCGAAATGTATGTATGTTTTTTTTTAACATTTGGCTATTGTGAGTTCTGATCAAATTTTTGGTAGCAGTATGCGAATATGTGGAACAAAGACAAGTGAGGAAACTCAGAAAAATATCTTCTCTCAATTTGCTCTCATCAAAACCCGGGGGATCCCATGCAAAAGGATCCGGACTGCTCAATCTGGTCACGGCTCAAGATTTATTTGCTCCGAATACCTATCACTCTTAAAGCCTGTTGCGTTTAGACAACCAACACAGTTTGCCACCTTTTTTGAGATTTTGCGCGTGGACCTCAAGGATACCTTGACTGTTACTAATGTTGGCGTTGCTACGTACTTTACTGTAATACAGCCCTAACAGAGACGGCGAGAATCCCCCCTTTCACGTGGGAATCCCCTCGGGCAACAAATAATACGGCAGTGCAGTTCCCTATATTTTTCGTTTCATTTTATCAACGGTTGGGCATACAAGCAAACTCATACCTCCACCGTGGTACAAATGAGAAGGGGGATGGACCCCCTTAGGGTTTTTGTTGTGGTACGATAGTTCGATATGATTTTACTTTTGTTGAATAGCCTGTGATATGCTCTCCAATATCTGGTAAATATTGTGGGTTGTGGCGCTGCTGGGAGCCTCTACCGTCATTCAAAATGGCTGCCCAACTTGGATTTTACTTAAAATCACAAATCATCAAAACACGGCGTAAATTGAAAATTGTTTATGTTAGAGATGTAGAATATGATTTAGTTAAACATTTTCCTGGTTCTGTCTGCATTTTGTACTTTTTTCGCCCAAAAGAAGTAAAGATAAAAAAATATGCATCCTATTTAAAAATGACGTACTTATTACGTGCTTATACTACATACTTATGACGTACTTATGACGTACTATCTTGTAAAACATATATATACAAGGAAGAAGAAATTCTGGGTTGTTCCTGGAGGACAGCAGAAGACAGATGGGTATCGAGGGCAACAAATGAGGTGGTCGCTTACCTACCTTACTGAGCGCGAAACCATTGATAAACGATACAAGATATCACTCTAAACAGTAGGAACCCAGACAACTTAGAAATCTGATATATCAGCGCCTAAAAATTACGAAAGTGTTTCCGACATAGCCCGATAATATTGCGAAGTTCCTCTCTTAGGAATACCAAAGATCTCTCGACCATCACGGGGAGCATGGGCTCCTGACATCAGCAAATCTACCCGAGAGTTCACGAAAATAACCACAGAAATGCGCTGAACTCCACTACAATATCTTGTAGTTGCTATAACAACCACAAGGTAATGATCGTGTAAATTATTGAGGAAAAATGATGATTTTAAAAAAATATCCTCTGCCCCCTCCCCCCCCCAGCCTTAACCTGGTAAAGCATCTGATAGTATTGCTACTCCCCCCTGGATGGGATGCTACTCCATCGCAGGATTACCTTCTGCAGTATGTTGCCAGTACTGACGGTGTTTTCACCTCCGTTTCTTAAGATTACTCGACATCGCAGGAAAACACAAAAAAATTGACTCGTACAAACTAATAGTTACTACATTTAAAATTTTGTAGTTTTGATTAAGTCAAAGTCATGTTTATTTTCTTAGTTTCAGGAACTGCCTTCTTGAAATTATTTACGAAACCAAATATAGTACTTTGGGAAAAGGTTGTTTGTTGGCAACTAAATGCGAGGCGCAGCTGGCGGAATATTTTTGTAGCTTAACTGGTTGCAATAACGTATCGTGTTCTTGTCCGGCTGACACCCCATTGATACCACTGTTCTTAGGACTTGGTTCCCATTGTAAGATTAGGAAAGTTGTCCTCTTTTCAATGATGAAACACACTTATTGAAAACCACCTTGGGTTTTTAATATCGTTCAACCATTCTTCTTATTCAAGCTGACTTTCCAAAGGAAACTTCAAAACAGTTGGAAATTTAATTAATATTTTATTATGAGCGGAATATATCATAAGCTGATTGAACGGGTTAGTTAATTCTGTTTATTGGCATTGCAAAAACTATTTTGAGCTTTGTTGAACTGACTAAAAACAAGCCTTTTTTCATTTCCGTGTTACTCATTCAAAGGCATTTACCCATTTTGCCATCATAAACTAATGCATTTCCTCCTAAAATGTAAATAATAATAGCAAGACGAACGTTTAAACAAAAATTGCGTCTACTCACTATCCAATGAAAAACTGGCAAGAAGTCACAATTTTATTCTTGCCCTGTTTTATTTCTGTGTTTTTAGGTATAAGTAACTTATTTACTGACCTACCAGACTGCAGAGGAATATTGTAGCGACAAATGCAATGTTTAACATCTGGTTTCTTTCCAAAAGAACCCTAGTCGAGCTGATTTAATTAAACCACAACTTTGAAGTTTTAATTTAAACATGAATACAACATCATGTAGTTAACGAGCTGCGAGAGCCCGAGCACCTTTAGAACTCTTTCCTGATTCAGTTTTGGTATTGCATATTCAGACAATGAACGACGCAAACTACAAGCAGAAACCCAGAAATGGGAACTGAGAAGCTGGAACATGTTTTAGTTTGTAACCCTTGCATGAAGTTACACAAACGGGAAAAAGTTGGCTTATTATAAAGACGTCCACCTCACCTGTAAGCTTCAAACTACATTGCCGTGTTCAGTGTGTCACAGTGTGTTCAGTTACCAGTGGAAATCTGAGTAAGCTTGGACTCATACCCAGCTGAACGCTACTTCAGTCTGCATCATGCCAAAATTCAATATTTCATTCATCACTGGTCAACTCATTCTTTGTTATTTTATATTTATTTTTCTTCTGCAAGTTGCAAGCGCGAGCTATCTCAAAGCTATCAAACCCGCCGATATTATACTAGGTGGTCTTTTCCCCATTCACAAGTCCGCGAAACATGGTTCGTGCAATTCGTTATTCAAGGAAGGAGTTGTTTTGTGCGAAGCGATGATTTACGCAGTAAAATTTGTCAACAAAAACAAAATACTGCCTCATGAAATAACACTGGGTTACGATATCCGCGATACTTGCGACAGTGTGATTACAGCTTTGGAGACGTCTTTGGATTTTGTAAATGAGAGGAAAAGCAGAGAACGTGATTCGAATTTCTCAAGCTCTGTTAGGAAGTCTTCAAGATCAACTGAAAAACCGATTGCAGTTATAGGGGCCGGCAACAGTGTTACTTCTTCAGCAGTGAATAATATTCTCAGCATTTTTAGTGTACCGCAAATTGGCTACGCATCTACTTCACGAATTCTGAGCAACAAAAATCGTTATCCGACCTTTTTGAGGACAGTTCCCCCAGACTCGCATCAAGGCCGAGCTATTGCGAAGATCATTTCCCATTTTCGTTGGAATTATGTAGCTTTGTTGGCTTCAGATGATATATATGGCCGACCTTTGGCGGAAACTTTTAAAATCGAAGCTGAAAAATCTGGAGTTTGTTTAGCGTTAGACATTCTGATTCCTGATAACCCTTCGCTAAATACAATACGAAAAACAGTCAGTAAACTCCGCAAGGACAAAAATATTGAAATTATTTTACTCTTCACTTCTGAAAAGGAAGCTGTTGCGATACTTAATGAAGCTGCAAAGCAGAATGTCACTCAAAGGCTATGGATAGGAAGCGACTCATGGGCCGACTCGCCGAAGATTGCCGAAGATAATGCGAGGGTTGTCGACGGTATGTTCCGGATCATTAATCAACCTACTGTCGTGCCTGATTTTATGGAACACTTTTACGCGTTAAGTCCGTTTAATAATAGTCACAATCCTTGGTTTAGTGAGTTTTGGAAGGAAATATTTTATTGTACATTACCTGAGAACAATTTCACATCTTCAAAAAGCGAGATCCCCCTAAACATGTCAAACTGTTCTGGGAAAGAACAACTTTCTGATGAGCTTCTCCAAGTGGATGCAGTGTTTTCTCGGGTTTCGTACGTTCTAGATGCAGTGTTCTCCGTTGTTTATTCCATTGGAAAAATCTGTCAAAGAGAACTTACTACAACAGCCAGCCAAAAACTGTCACGCAAGGAATCTTGCATTAACCGAGCCACACCTTCCACCGTTTTATCACACCTTTTTAACGTCACGTTTAATAGCGTGACTAACCGCACCATATCACTTGACAGTAATGGAGACGGAATTGGACGCTACGATATAATTAACCTCCAAAGGCACAGAAAAGGTAGAAATAGTACATCCTTCTTGAAGATCGGTGAATATGATGGCAAAACAGGATTGTTAAAACTACATGGTCACGCAATCCACTGGCCTGGAGGGGTCACGTCATCGCCATTTGGTCGCTGCAGTTTCGAATGCCCTCCAGGTACCTATAGAGTGGTCATGAAGCCCATATGCTGCTGGCTGTGCAAACTGTGTCCTATTGGAAGCATTAGCAATGTTTCAGGAGTTTCCAGCTGTATTCAATGTCCATTGGAAAAAATTGCGAATGATAATAAAACCCAGTGTATTGCTATTCCATTAACCTTTCTTCGCTGGGAGAGCTGGTGGGCCTGGGTGGTAATCGCAACCGTCATCCTTTGCGAGACGACCTGTATCGTCACGGTTATCATATTTCTACACTACAAGGAGACTCCCATTGTCAAAGCAGCAAACAGGGAAATTAGTTTTCTGTTATTATTCGGTTTGCTGGCGGGATTTTTAATTCCTTTGGCGTACGTTGGAAAGCCAACAGACAGAGGTTGTAAGATGCAGGTCATTTTGTTCGGTGCAAGTTTTTCGTTTTCCCTGTCATTAATCTTGGCCCGAATCAATCGAACAATCGTCATTTTCAGATACAGCAAAGTTACTCTAAAGAGCAAATCCAAATTTTTGCAGAGATACTTAACTCTGTTTCTATACAACAGGACTCAAATAATGCTTGCGTTGTTTTTCACGGTTATCGAACTTTTGCTTTGCGCCGCCTGGCTTTTGTCAAGCCCACCGCGGGTCACTGTTCGGCGGCTTACCATGACAGAAAGCTTAATGATGTGCGAGGGAACGACAAGTATTGGTCACATTACATCAAACGCTTTTATAATTTTTCTCAGCTTGCTTTGTACATTTTTGGCTTTCAAGTCCAGAAAGTTGCCGCAAAATTACAACGAAGCAAAGTTCATAAGTTTTGCCATGTTTGTATTCAACTTTGTGTGGTTGACTTTTGTCGGTGTATTTTACGGAACGCCGGATGGTCCACACACTGTTATTATCAACTGCTTTGCTATTCTAGCATCCAACTTTGCTATCCATGTTCTCATATTTGGGCCAAAGGTCTACATTATCCTTTTACGACCGAGTTTAAATCAAGTGGTCGTATTTCGGGCGTTGACAGCTCAGTACACCTTCAGATCAAGTCGTAGAAGTTCCGCAATTACTTCTGACATGATGGGCAGTTCGTGCGTATTGAAAGAAAACAAGTGCGTGCAGACTTCCGGTACAATGACAGAAGAAGACCCGGAAGTAAAAGAAAGAAAATTATTCAACGGCCTGATAGCTGTAAATGACATTCAAACGAACAAAACAACTAATACTGGTAGAGACCTAAGCCTAAAGGATATAAAAAAGAATGACAAATGCGCACTTTTTAAACGGAAAAGCAGCGGTAGTCATAACACGAAGGCTGTGTCAGACACTGCTCTGAACATGCTCTTCGAATACCCGCGGGATTCGTGTGAAATCCCGATAAAGTTGATTTATGGAGAAAAGCGCGCACGAAGGGGATCGGCCACCGAAGAGGGAAGTCGGTCGCTGACTGGCAGTGAAGGAGTGGAACAGCGCGCCGACTCAATTTTTAAAACAGCAGGCTTGCGAGAAAAATGTTCTGCCGTCGGAGAATCCGACAACAATTCACTCAGCACTTCCTCTTCAAGTAAGAAAAGCGTGTTTTATCCACATGGCGCTCACACCATCAACTCTGAATCTAAAGGAATAATATTGGAAAGTTGTGTTTAACTTTTTCACTCCCAAGATGGTCTTAAATTCTATTTTGTAAGAAAATTCCCAACTACTACTGGCATTGGAACTCTGAAAGACACAATTTTCTGAATAATTTTTCATCTAAACAGAAACACTTCTGGGTTGGTCTAGGTGATATTGGGTATACCAGAATGCCGGCTTTTGAAAATTCTTCATTATACCCAATTGAGGGAAAATGTGGCCAGGGAGGCCATTTTCGTGCCCGTCTGTCCTGAAATCAGCCAATGTACCAAATCATGAATGAAATCTGGAATGAATTTTACTGTTGGACGTAATCCGTATATCAGTTTATTGTTTGTTATTCATTTTTTTGTGTAAAATTCAGTCCTTGGATTGAAACGAATTTAACTAACACTTCTTATTTATTTCATTGATTTTATTTCAGTGTGGAGAGCCATTTTCAAAAGGTTTCTCCATCTTTTTGTTACTCAAGACTTAGTTTTCTATTAGTATACTTTTCTAAATCAATTTATGTTGGTATTGAAACAATATTGACTTGGCGGCGCTTTCAGATGCACGCATATTTTTAATTTTAATTTTATCGGCAGAGTAACCGCCTCCAGGTTCAACAATGTTCGCTTGCAATAATCGCAATTGCTTTCAGGTTGACATATAAAAGGAACAAAAAACAAAGCAAAATAATCTGCAGCTAGCCGCTGATAAAATCTAATCCTCGTGGAGCCAATACATGTAGCTAAGTATTTCATTAGGAATTAGGTATTCCTGAATTCATAAGGTATTCCTTAACTTGGAGCTCATTGAAGATTTCCTCTCTTGCCTCACAATAGTTCTACAATAAACTATTGGAGTTCCGAAGAAATATAGGCTAGATTTTCTTGGCACTCAAAATAGAATTCTATCCTTCCGGAAACTCAGGGAATGAATTTTTCGATTCATGTTGTGAAAATTTTAGTTGTTGTGTTTATAGTGAAGAAAAACCACTAGATTTCATCTAAGTTACCTTTGAATATCCAAGCCACCTGATATCGTTCGGGGGAGTCTCCTTCGTATAGGCTACATAGAGTATCCTCCACGAGCCGTTTTAGTCTTAAATAACACATTGGTGTAGACCTTTTTTGAACTGATGCGTTTATGACTTCTGTACACCATGCAAGGACCACTTGAAAGAGCAGGAGCAATTAGTAGCCGGATTTTCGTATAAGATCAGGTTCAACAGTGGGCTTAATATCTAAAAGCAGTTGAAAATGCCTTCTTTAACTTAGCCCAATTTTGTTCATACTTTTTTAAAATATTTGTTGCCGTTTGTTTCGGCGTCCTCACTTAGCTTTCTTATCTCATGACGAAGGTAAGTTTTGTCTTCAGCTGTTTGGTCAGCTTTGCAATTTACAAAGAACAAGTTTTGCCTTCTGATTCAAAGATAGGGTATCGGATTTTTCTATTCGCACCCAGAAAGAGAAAATAGTTTAGTAGCAGGAGCCCAAGTCTCAAATACTGTCGGGTGTGAACCTTTCCTCTATTCCCCCACCCCAGCCCCCCTCAAGAGTCGCAAACCTCTTCCCTCCCTCACGGGTACAAGGACTCCAGAAAACAGTACTGGTAGTTGGACCTAGTTTCCGCGTCTTTCTCAGATGTTCTTATGCAGAACAATATTGATAATATATAATAACGTACTAAAGATACAACTTTTTATACTTAAACTCTTGCCTTTTACATCAGGGAAAAAATTAGTTTTCGGCTCACTTAAAAAAACATGAATAATATTAAAAACAGCTCCGATAAAACGTACGAATTCTCATTAAAATCAGCGAAAAAATTTTGTATGTCCCATCCCTTTTATGATTTAAACCTTAGACATAAACACTGCTTAAAAACTTAGAATAATTTTCGCATAACCTAGACTAGGCCGCTTTTATATTGATGAAAAACAAAAAGGCTCTAATTGAACTCTAAACGGATGTCATTTTTCTCAAAGATAAAACAAACTATCACGTGGGAGATACAAAATGCCCAATTAACTCTTTTCGGTGTTGTTATGAAATATCCCTCATATATATATCGCGGTCATTACACAAGCTGGCAAACTCAAGAGGCTCTTTACAGCTAATTTGAGTGCTTTTCTAGTCGTCAGCGTTGTCAACGTAATTGGCGCCAAACCGACAAATTTCCCGCCTAAATCACACGCGTATGTCAATTGAGGCAGCATGCAGGCGACAGCGGCTTCCTTTGTAAAAGATAAGAAAATAAACGACATTTATAAATAGGAGATTTTTTTATCCTTTTACCGTGCATTTGCGAAATGATTTAAGGAAAAACTTGTTTAGAATTCTGTATATTATTTTTAAAATCACATCGTGGCTTGTAACGTGAATATTTTCTACGCGATTTCGTAAGTTTCTTAATCAAACAAGTCATATCGAAACCCCCTTAATTGCTGTTGGTGAATTTTAATGTTTTAATACACATGAAAACCTGTCGATATTTCTCTCAAAATTACGACCGTCAGTTATTAAAGTCTCACAGCTAATCAAGAAGAACAAATTAAATTGTCCGCTAGAGGGAATACTATTAGAAAACCACCTCCAGGGAACTCTATTAGAGCCTCGTATGCAATTCTGTATCTGAAGAAAATGTTAATAATATATACCCTTTTCTCTGAAAGAAATATTAATAACCCATCGATTAAAAGTCTCTTTGCAAAAGGCGCCAGGCGGACTGACTAAGACAAAGCGCGTGTCAGTGATGAGCAAAACTTTGTCGGAGTTTAGGTCACTCGGATATGACTCATCGTGTTTACAACACCAGTTCACATATTGCGCTCAGGCCCATGAGGAGATTACATACGACTGCGCTACTGACAAAACGGGAATCACAGGTTTCGTTGAACGTGAGGTCTTCTTGTGGGTTTTAATTTAAAAGAAGATTTTCCCTGGAGTCTTTTTCAAGGTTGTTTTATTTTGTCCCAGACACTTACAGACATTATTCACGGACGACAACTAAACATTTACGGCCAATCATTGCGAAGTTACCAGCCGACATTGTCATTGAAAGAAGGATCATGTTCAGTAACTGTTAGATCAGGAGGTTTTTCGCATACCAGGAAAGAAGGAACAATTGTCTGCGGTTGAATTAGTGTCGAACTTGAAGAATGCGGTCGCGGGACATGAAGATGAGAAGCATACTTGTTGTTTCCTTTATCATACTCCCCACTGTGTCAGGTTAGTGAACAATTAGCGGCAAATTTAACCAACTCAAAAGAAAACTGAGCGCCTAAACGGAGAACTTAATACTTAGTAAATGAAATATTTAAATTCGTTTAGAAATATCCAGCTGCAGAATGTCAAACCTCAGTGCAATATCGCTTTGTTTTTATCATCAATGCACCATCTTTTTTTTGACTCTCCAGTTCCTGGCGCACGGCAGAGTAGATTTTAATTTCAGTTTTAATCTCTACCATGCCTGTTGTTTATAGACAAAGCAGCAAAGTTTAATGATAGAAAAAGAATCAAAACAAAATCATGTTTCAGTAGTCAAGTTATTTCCAAGTTCCCTTACTCTGAATACTACTACCACACTGAGACAATAAAGCAACAAAGTTAAATGATAGAAAAATAATCAAAGCCAAATCATAATTTGGTAGTCAAATTATTCCCAATGTCTCACTCACTGAAGTTCTACTACCACAAAGCTCGGTGTTTGTACATGTTTTATTGATGTTGTTTAATAAGTGGCTTGACAGCTTTGTGAAGAATTCCACCGGTTTAAACAGGTCAAATTTTTAAACGGTTTGTTAAGCGTCTGTGCGCTCTAAAGATAAAACTTTTCCGCTTGATAACTTACTTTTAAATACCGAAATTCTGACAAATAAAGACGGCGAGTAACATTTATACCATAATAGGCTTTTAGAAAAGAAGACACGTCCAAAATTGACCGAACGACTGAAAAACTAACTTAAAGGGGACTAGAGAGTTGAATTTCTCAATGATAATAAATTTCACTTTCAGTCTGATGGCCGTAAAACTAAAGCTTTGATTTGCTGCTCCGTACTTTACCTTTTGGTTGCACAGACTTTTCCCCGCCAAAAACACAATCTATAATGCATTAGGAAATATTTTGAAAGTCTTGTGTATTTTGTGGATGAACTAAGCCTTGAAAGTTGCTACGACGTAGAATAACAATATTTAAATTTATTTAACCCTTAATTGCGTACCTAAGCTAAAGTTTGTATTCAGTGATTAGCAAAAAAATATTCCAGTAAGAGCCGAAAGATCCTTCTCGAAAAACAGCTGCTCAATCTGTTTGCTATGATGTAGTCACATTGACGGGAAAGGGAATTCTTCACAATAGATTATTATATTGGGTTCCCGCTAAGAAGCCCTTCGTGTAATGAATGTTTTGGATGGAGTACTAGTTAAATCGTATTACAGCTAATTTCGACTTTTTTTTGCTACTAACAACTCGTCCCTTTACCCACTGTTCGGTAAAATAATTCACAGCGTTTTTATTCTTAACTGTACGTGTGTTTATCTATTAACATACAAACAGAAAACGAAAAAGGTAGTTTTAAGATAATTTTTTTTGCCTGCGGCGATATTAGTCTCGCCTGAGAGTCTTTATTTGGGTTTTACCAGTGTCATAGAATCAATTTTTTTTTTAATTTTTGCCTCTCCCTTGGAAAATATGCACATTTATACGTCAGAAATTTAGTTCTAAGAAACTGGTGATATATCAAGGGAAATTTGGCTCATGGCCGGTTACCGGTTTACACCAAGCTCACGGCTGGCTACATAACTGAATTAATTTTACTGAATTAATTCAATAAATTAAATTTAGCGATCCGTATCTAAATATTCATTTAATATTGAGACGGCGATCCCTTATCTCAAGGTAATTTAACGAACAAACCCCGTAGGCGTTTATTATTTTTAGTTTTTTCGTTTTTATGTATCAGTTTTTTGGATTCAGGAAAATTAATGAAGACAGGTGGTTTAAAAACTTCATCTATCAAGTGTCAACAAACTTTACTGCTATTACAGTAAATGTGAATAAACAAACATTCATTGCAATATCAGTAAGAGAGGGTTTGAACAGTTTCGCGCGTTGACCGTGGTAGAGGCAACAAAGGAGACTAATGTCGCGCATGCGCACAATTCTATTTGAAATGCCTTGAATTTCATTCGAAACGCGGGAAGAGAGGAGATAGCGGCGGTCTTGCTGACAGCTTTGATTTCATTGAATGTTTATCCTGTGTTCTGGGGCAAAGGACGCCGTAAGAAGGGTATAGTTGTTGAATAACTTCCAAATTTAGGTCATCATCTCAGCTTTTTCGTCAAGATAATTCATCGTGAGGAAAATCGCAGCAAGGGATTGCAAATCTGAGAAATGAGACGAGTCAGAAAAGGCGACGGTGAATTGAAAACTCGTGATAAGCAGACGAAAGTTTTGCCTTCCTGTCTTTGTTCTTCATCATCTTAACAGACTTCAACGCAAGACCAAGTACTGTTTAACAATAAAGTAAGTTGAACGTGAATGGAAATGCGTAATGTTTGTCGCATTGAAGGATAATTTGTACTTGAAAGGGGCAGAAAGACAAATTCCTTGACAAGAGGGAGGTAAAAAGTGGCGTCCGCCTCGTAAACTATATGTTTTGGGGCTGTGAATGATTTCTGACGTTATAAAAACGGAACATATAGCCGAGGCAAAAGTAAAAATCGATACGATCAAGGAATTATATGGTTTTTGCTGCTTAAGCGAAAATATTGTGCCCAGACGCAAGCAGTTAACAGCGCAACTGCAATAGAAAAGCTCAATTTTATTCCAAACAAATATTTTGCTTCAAGTATCCGAGACTTTTGTCGTGGGTTTTGGTACATGGAATCCTTTTTGCAGGTAACAGTTTATTAATTAAGGAAGCGACTTTTCAAGAAAAGATATTGATAAAAGTGGCAGGGCTCAACAGGGAGTCGTCAAGGTGTGTATCACTGTCAACGACATACGATGAAAATTACGCTACGGTCGCACCTCAGTCTACTTTGCTTCGTTCATTCATTTGGCTACTTTGATTTCTAAAAACTCCAGCCATGAAACAGTATGAAATGTCGATTCTTATCAGGGGTTTTTTAATTGTATTGCCACGATTTGTAAAAAGGAAACCCAACAAGATGACGCGCCAGCAGTAAACTGTGAAAAAAATAACTCGAATCTTGTCGCCAGATAGGTGTTGTTTGGGCTATATATCCTACAATAGGGCTTGGTACAGCGATCGCTTTCAACCGAGAATAGAATAATAAGGTAAGAATAAGTTAGGCTAAACAGTGTTAACTTTAAAGTGGCAAGGCGTGCGGAAAGGAACGGGGAAAGTGAGGCTACAAGAACATCAAAATAAGTTCCGTGAGATGAAAGAAACAAGGACAAGAGCTGCAGCTGTTATCAATAAAAGCACGCGCAATGAGAAATTTAAACTTAAAGTGATCGGTACTTCACCAAAAACCTACGAATTAGTTATAATACTGAAGAAAACTACCCAATTAGTGATGTTCTAGGAGCTGTTTAAAGTTTATTAAGGAACAATACATGTACATAGAAATTTCACCTCCATGTCTTTTAAACAGACCTATTCATAATGTGTCGAATTTGCTCTTTACATGTTAAGCTTAAAGTACATTGTGAGTTGTATTAATTTTTATGATTGTACACTGTGTTTAATACTAAACAAGATTCATAAATACATTTCCAATTAGAAAAGTTTAATTCCAGACAGAAAATGTACACATAGCATCTACTAAAAATAGAAAATATCATGTTTGAAAAGCAGCACACACAGATCTAGAAAGAACAAATAAATTATTTGTCCTACTCTTTACTTTTCTTGACTTTTAAAAGGAACATAATTAAAACATTATTTACCTTTAAAACACAGCAAAATAACCAGTAACAGTTCTTTTGTGTTTAGTTTACACTGTAAAACTTACCTGTGCTTGAAGTAATGAAACATTTGGTTCTCTTTTATTTAAAAAAAAATACACATAACCTATCTAGAAGATCACTAAAATTGTAGAAAAGCCGCTCTTTCTTTTCTTACCTAAAATACTAATAACTATATTTGTAACATGAACTCTCAGTATGAAAAAGAACACATGCACATGATTTTGGTTTGTCTTTCTTGGGAATATGTCTGAATTCACACAAAGACCAACAACTCCAAGCTGGCTTGATAGCTCAGTTGGTAAGAGTGCTACACTGCTATCATAGATAAATAAATAAATAAATAAATAAATAAATAAATAAATAAATAAATAAATAAATAAACACTTTATTTCAGTAGGGTGCATAATTACAGTCAAACTGTAGTCTCCCTTATGGCCCTACGAAACATCCAGGTCGAATTGGAATTTGGAAATGTTGGTTTTTATGGAGGGAGGAAAACCGGAGTACCCGGAGAAAACCCTCGGAGCAAGGACGAGAACCAACAACAAACTCAACCCACATAAATTATGACACCGGGACCGGGAATCGAACCCAGGCCACACTGGTGGAAGGCGAGTGCTCTCACCACTGCGCCATCCCTGCTCCCCCATTGGGTTGACATGTATATCCCAACCAAGCCTGTATTTTTTCAGACTGTTTTCGCAGTTGCCTAAGTTGCACACACATGTACAGCTGCCATGGTCTTCCATTTCGTTAAACTCCTAATCTGCTAAAATGAAAACCTAGAGTATGTGGGACCAGTTAGGGACTCGTCAGTTTTCTAAAGGAGCAGGGGGAGGGCAATGAAATGTTACGGACCCAAAATCAATTTTGGACCCTCAGAGGACTGGTTGTTTTGGATGACCATAAGACAAGGCAAGTTCCTTTATTTCCTTTAACAAACTTAGGAGGACAACAAGGACAAAGTTACAAGTTACAAGTTAAAGTTAAGAGTTGCCAAGTTTTACTTGCCATTTCTAACCACTTGCAATGTATTTTGTGGAGTCAGCTTCTTGAAAACTTACTGACAAGACAACAACTATGTGAAAATCCTTTGGTTCACAAACGTTTTCTAAGAATATAAATCAACAGCCCAAACATAAGCTCATGAACTTATATTCAAGGTTACTGGGTGCTGGTCTTCTTTAAAATCTCCTCCTGAAAGAAAAGGTTTCAAGACTGGTAAGACTGATGGAAAACTATGATAGGTGCTGACTGTGTACATAACCTAAGGCTTCCTGTTCCCATTAAAATTAGACTCCTTTATTTAAAATTTTAAAGGGTAGCTCTTTCAGAAGTCAAGGCATTTACTATCAATAGGAGCCCTTATAGTGTTAGAGCATAATTATGCATCATAATTGTCCAATCAGGATAAAGCAAGACTTTCCTGGGATAAACTATTAATATTAATCGATTCATAAGTGAGGTGCGAAGTAACGGTCGAGTTGCTTTTTGATGCTTCATGTTGTGTGTGAGCGTGTGAATTAAGATACTGATTTTTAGATGCTCGCAGACCAGTTCATTTAGAACTACTACCAGGATTCTACTGCCCTGAATAAAAATTATTATACAACATAACCACCTTTCTGTCAAAAAACTAAGGTAGTTTTAGATTATGCAAGGCAAATATTGACGGCAAAAACACTTTACTGGTGACAAACACAAATCAAATCATACAAAACTGAGTTAATTCCAACAAGGAATCCTTTGGTGTAAATAAGGCAACAAGAGGCCCATTGGCTAATGAGACAAGACTCTTGCTTTACAAATTTTAACGGCCAAAAAGTCAATGTTTGTAAACATCAAATGTTCTCTTTATGTCCTTAAAATTCTTCAAGCAAAATTAATTTTGCATTTCCACTTTCACAAATGGCCTTTTGGGTCGTTATAAAAAAGCTTAAACAGTCCATCCGATGACTACAGAATGAAAAAACTTCTAAATGAAGATCAAACGGAAAACCGAGCGGGGTCCTTGTAAAAATTATTAGCTGAAAGTGTGAACTGAAATGTGTACAAGTTTATTTTAATGTTATTTTAGCAGAGATAATTCCCGTTTGCTTGCATTGTTAATCAACTAGTGATTAACTGCAGGTCTTCTAAAGTAGTTTCATGGTTTTTTGCACCTCTTTGACTCTGAGATTACTTGACCGCTGAGTGACCGCCACGGCCCCTTCAAACAAGGAAAGTTCACTGATCGATTGATGTGTAGCAAAAGCTAACAAAAACTTGCAAGGGAACACTAATTTTTAAAATTGTGAGTAGGATACCTTACCTGCTTCGGTAAAAACGGCAGCTGTAAGACTTCGAATATCTCTGTCCTCTCAGTCTTTGAATCCCTCCTGATTTTATTATGACATCTAATCTTGTCCCTCACTTCATAGAACCATATATTTTCTTGCGGTGTGAAGGAAAACTTTTCCTGCTCACAAATGCAAAAGCCCGTGCTAAACACTCGTTTTCCACTTTAAAATACCTTAAGCCAATTTCTTTACGCCACCGAGAAGTTAGAAAAGCGCCTGGAATTGCCATATGTACCAAAAAGGTTAAGAATAAGTGATCAAGCAATGAAAACTACGTCTTTTACTCAGGCCGCCATCTTTGTTTATTTCACTGGCGCGCACGTTTCAGGAATCTGGGTACTAGAAAAATGATTAACCAATCAGACAAAAGTCTCCTTTGTTGGTAGAGGCCTTTACCCAACCTCGTCCCCAGGGCCTTCTCCTCGTTCAAAATGGCGGTCGGAGAAACCCCTGGCCAAGGCTGCTGATACTACACGAATCGTGGAGTATTTTGTCAGGTGACGCATGATGAAATGGCTTTTTCGGAGGTTGTTTCCAGCGTCTGGGAGCCCTGTTTGTTTTCTGCAATCGGAAACCGTTATTCAAACAAAACGAAGATATTTCATCGTGTTTGCGTGACGAAATTCTAACAAACTTTTGGAGTCACTTTCGCAGCCTTGGCCAGGGGTTTCTCCGCCCGCTATTTTGAACGAGGGCAAGGCCCCAGGGACGAGGTTGGCCTTTACAAATACGGGTTGTTTATTACAGTGCGAAATCATTAAGACGGATCATTTACGTTTACACTGTTTTTTTTGTTACATTATTAGCAAGCATTTTTTGCTTCTGTAATACACCATCGTGTCCACAAGCCGTCTGTAAATCAACTAGTCAGCGATGTTTCACCAGACTAACAAGACAAACAAGTGCTGACGGGAACGTTTCGACGAGCATTATGTACGGCTGTATCGAGGCTTTGAATTCAAGTGGCGTCTGTTTAGAGTCTTCGCTTATGATGTGCTGTGATGATCAACTGTGTAATATGCCAAATATGTTGAGAAGTAAGTATCTGCTTATCCATTTGAATCTCAAATTTCATGATGCAAATCTTTCTTATATGTATTACATACCACATTAGAATATACCAAACCAATGCATAGTGTCGTGCGCTCTGATTGGCTACTAAAACTCGGGATAGTATCTGCTATTCGCCTCCAGGCATTTTTCTGGATTTCCGGGGGGGGGGTTTTCCCTCATTTCTCAGAAAAAAAGAACTATTTGATGCTGGCTATCCACTGATTTGGCCTATACTAAAACAATTATTCCCCTCAGTGTCGGTGAAGAGTGGTAGATATTTACTCGGCAAATATCCACCACCTCTTCACCTTCTCTTTGGCGAATAATTGTCGCTACATACATCGCATTTTGTACCACTTTTACTTTACTTGTTACATATATTACTTGACTACACTTCTTACATTTCTTACAATTCTACTTACTCACATAGTTATAAACAATATTACTTGGTAGCATACATTTCAGTGCAGTTAATGCAGTAAATACCTATAAACAACAATCGAGGGAAAAGGTAAGAGAACAGATCAGGCTATACAAGAAATAAGGTTTGTGAACATGAGAAGCTGCCTCTTTTCTTGAAAGTACGAAAATAGTATAAGATGAAGATGTGACCATCGCTGCTGAAATAGTTTGTTTCTCAGTGCTTTTAAAAGTTTTTCTCTTACCAAAAGTTCAGAATCTATCGATTCTTCGTTTGAAAGACACTTACAAAGAGGCATCTTGCAAAGAGTAAAGCATGCTTACATGTAGTTTCGAAACTTTTGAAAAAGCAAACGCTACCAGATCAAAGTGCTGCTCAGTAGTTTTTATTTTAATGGTCACACTGCTTAGCATTTCAGCTGCGAACTCAGAAATTAAGTTAATTGTACAGTATAATACAAAGTAACACTAGAAATTACTGTTTGGTAGCTTTCATTTGAGTGGTCGTATTTAGTGATTTTGAACGCAACCCCAGAAGTTAAAACCCGTACGAGAACGTTATGAACATTATCACAAGAAAGCACTGTTCCGTAGTTTTCATTTGAGAGGTTAAATTTAAGATTTGATCCACAAACTCACGTTCAACATCACATCGAACAAGTACCACAGGAAAGTATTGCTCAGTCTGTAGCTCAGTTGTAGAAAAATTTGGAAGGGAATAATCAAAATCATATATTTTTTAAACAATTTCAGAAGTCACCAAAGACCATCAGACAAAATCGAAAGTATACACCACGCATGCGCCAAGAGTAAAGAAAGACGTCACTTGCAAGTGTGCGTCCTCGTCGCCCACGATGAGAGTTGCCAGCGTAGTCGTACCTTGCGTGTTGATTTTGACAGTCATCTTGTTATCGTTAGCAATGTGCCGTAAAATGTCACGATACCAGAAAGATAAAAAGACTCAGATGAATTTCAATGTAAAAACCAGCCCGTCACACGTTATTCAAATGGAAAGTTCCGTTGATTATGACACCCCACAATCCGTCAGCACTGAGACCACAATTACGAGTTCTTGTGGTTACTGTGAGTTAGTTACCAATCCGCACAGCGTGTAAAGAGAAGCAGAAGGACTGGGGATAAGATACAAAACCTTATGGGTCTGGAACACTGGATCCATTAAAAAAGCCGTAAGGAACGCATTTTTTCAACGTAAATAACTGGACAATTTTCAGATAGAGCAATATTATTGATTTAGCTTATAGATGAAACGTTTCTTTGGGTACTTATGATCTTCCATGACAATAGCAACGAATCGTCAATTGAACTCCGGATTTCGTCCCGTTCTCATCTCAAGAGTTTGCGATCCTTTTGGTCTACACCAAGATCTTTGCACACGACCAAATAGATCGCGGGCTTTAGGGTTGGGGCAATGATATTTTCCTAATGCTAACTGAAGGACGCTGAATTCTCTGCTTGGAGATTTAATTTTTTTCCTTTGAATTCGTTGCATTAAGAAGCTCCATTCCTTCTGCTTCTCGTTTAGGAAACTGAAACGTGAAGGGGATTTTGTGAGTATAGAAGTCGGTGAAACGCTCGGAATATTTTATGTCCTAACAAATCTAACAAATTATGACGCACGCATTTGCCTCGTTAAACTAGATAAACATACTACCTAGCAAAGACTAAGGCAAAAAGCAGAGCTAGCAAAGCAAATAAAGGAAAATGTTCCACCAGAACGCCTTATTATAGGTAACAGTGGTACTTTAGATATGATTGAGGATCGTAAAACTAAAGCCATACGTAAAAATGTGTCCAAACTGCAAGAAATTTATTTCCGTTAGAATGTGTGGAGAAAGTAGATTAAGTTAAAATTTAGTTGCTTTATGAAAGAAATATATTAAATTGAAATTGACGATCAGACACCGTCCACAAGTCAGTGAGAAAACAAAAACTTTCAATTTAAGTAAATAGCTATAGAATATTTATAAAGATTATATATTTATATTGAGTCAAATTAATGAAATATTGAAGAACTGCTATGAAATAAAAACTAGAAATAAAATTTCGCTTGCATAACAAACAGGGTGAGGATGTTTTTCTGACTCGTGCTGGGACTGAAAAGGAACCGTGTTTCGAAAAATGACTATTTTTGTGAAAAACCTCAATAGTCCATTTTACAGTTGTGCTTAGTGACCTGACCTTTAAGTGGAAGCGAGGCTGGAGATGACCTTGTTTTGATACAAACCCTTCTGCTTTTCATATGTAAATATAAACTAGTTGGCATGAGAACAACATGATTTACATGTGAAAAGCAGGGGGGTTTTTATCAAAACAAGATCAAAACAAGCCCCACCTCCACTCAAAGGCCAGGTCACTACGCACACAACTGCAAAATGGACTATTAGCTACTACAGGTTAGTATTTTTTCAAAACACATGGTTCATTTAAAGATTTATTGTATTTTATTTCTAATTATCTGTAAACCCAGAGAGAACTATAATTCCTGCCAGGGGATGTTTCTGGCTACATCGTTACAAGGGTTAATAAGGTAGCTTTGATAAGAAAATCTGCCTGTCCTTTTCGTGAGTTGGAGTTCGAGTTTCGTACTCAAGGAGCTCGAACTCGAAATTTTATCGCGGACTCGAAAATTTAACTAAAACTCATAAAAAAGTAAAATTATTTTGTTTTCACCTCTTATTTTTGGACAAAATGGTATGGTATGGTATTTGGGGCAAAATACCATGACCCCCCCACCTCCTCCACCGTCACTCAAAAAGCCCTGATGACCGAAACAAGACATTATTAGTCTCACAATTATATGTACTAATTGACTGAGTGGGAGGGCCGGACGGGAAAATATTTGGCTCTCGGTCAGGACGTACGGACCGAGCGCAGCGAGGTCCGTGCGTCCTGACCGAGAGCCAAATATTTTCCCGTCCGGCCCGACCTAACTCAGTCAATAAGCATTTTATCATATGACCACTGAATTTTTTTTTGTCTTTCTTTCGTGGATACAGACGCGGCGGCCCGTTTCGCGCGCATTTTGAAAAGCCAATGGTAGCTTGTAATTTGTTTGGGAAGCCAGTAAAGTGCATTTGAACTGCATTGTGCGTACAAAATTTTTGAACACCAAATCTCCGAGTTTTAGCTCCATTCCAAGAAGATTTAAATCCGACTAAATTCCTCGTACATGATTGCAGTTAGTAGAAATTTCAAAGGAAACGTTTATGAAGGATTACAACAAAGAATTTTCACGACGTTTCGGCTCAGTCGTGCTCGTCTCTCAGCGAAGACTGAATTTATCCTGATTGAACAACTTAGCGACGTTTCTTCTGAGCCGAAATTCACAATTGGTTTGAACGAGAGGATTAATTAATTTTCCACCAAGGATTTTGGATGTTAAAAACAGCATTAGATCTTAATTTATGAAACTACATAAAGACTTGGAAAGGGATTGTACAGGCAGTTTAGGATTTTGCTACGCTTCGTTTCCCTTCAGCTTCAAGTTGTTTAGTTTACCACGGATCGTAGGATACATGAACGTCTGCTGTTCGACGATGTTGAGCTCTGCATTACAGTTGATGTCCAAATTGTGCTTAAAATGCTTCGTGAAAACAGGCGGGAAACTGTGTCATTGCCAGGTTAGTCGTAAACATGTACTCGCATTTCGTTTGTTGTGATTTAAAAATTACGCAGCAGAAAAAGAAATTTGAGTTTACTTCGCATGTGCATTTTTTCTTCAATGTTTATCATGACTTCAAACCAGGATACGTCTTTGTCCGATTATGTTGTTTCAGTTTTTGACGGCTTCTCGTTCGATTTTATTGTTGTTGTCAGGAGTATTTCTTCATCATTTGCCAAGTTTAAACACGTTTTGTTTTAATTTTTGCACCTGCAAACTACATCGCTTTCTAGATAGTAAAGTTTTAATAAACATGTTGGACATTCTTTGCTTTTTAGAAAAATCTTAACTATCGTTCATCTGAATTCAAAGCTGTGGAATCAACTGGTTCCAATCCCGTCATCTTGCGGCAGTAGCGGGGCCGTACGCTTTTCTAGTAGGGCCGTACGGCTTTTTCCGGCCCTGCTAGAGCGAGGCGTACGGCCCTCATACGGGACTTTTTTCATATGGTTTTCCAAGGAAATTGCGCGCGGGTCCGTACGGGTCATATGATAAACCACATTATGACATTTGCTTAATAAGCAAAACTACTAATTAGTTTATTGAGAATGAAAAACTTAGATTTATCAAACTGACAAGCATAAATAAAAGGATTCAGGTTACATTCACTGCAGTCTTCTAAACCAACTAAAAATGGCCATTTGCGGAGAAGAGGGGAAGCACCAGCGTGAGTTTATTATTCATTGACATCGACTGCTATTTATTAACTCCAGCTATGCAAGAAATTCATTTACAGATCCTTCTGCTAAATATGAGTAAACTAATGGTAGCGGTTTTATGGAATTTTTTTTTTTTGATGGCCCTCCCTTATACCTTCTTTCACATCGGGAGAAATTTTCGATACCCCTCCCCCAAAACCTGACAGGAAAAAAATCATGCCCCCCCCTAAAATCGCCATAGCCCCCCCCTCTACATAAATTATGAACCCTCCCTTACTCCGGTGCGTAGAACCGTTAAATTCTCCCTCTTAAAACGACACTTTTAGTGGAACTGTGTCGAATGTTACAAGGGCGCGTGTTTTAAAAACCATTTTGGAATGAGAATACTTGGAACGGCTTTTTGCCTAGCTTTTTATAACCTGTTCCTGTTCCAGAATCGTTAGAGTGGTAGTTCATGCCATTCCATGTATTCCGCTATTTGAGGCAGTATGAACAGAATAAGCAGAATAAAAATATAGCTATCCATTACCTGGCAAAAACAAAACGGCTGACCAAAACAACAGCGCATTCGCGACAAATTTCAATTCTCCCACCGAGTTTGAGGATAAAAAGCCGGAGTCAGTTTTCAGTCCATTTTTTGAAACGATCGTTTTTTTCTTGTTTCATATTCCACATATTCTGATCATTCCCGTTCTGCCCACCCTCATTCCAGAAGAGACACGAAAACGCTCCCCTTAGTGTAAGAGATGAACACTGATTATAGTTTGCCCATAATTGTGACACCCATGGCCAGTTATTCGAAGAATAATGTAAGACTGACTGAAATGCTAAAGTTGAAATTAAAAATACATGAATGCTGCCGTCTCTTCGTCAAGTTCAGAGTTGAGCCAGGTGATATATATATTTTTCTCAAAATTCGTTTCGTTTGGGATGAAATAATTCAGTGAAAACAAGTGAGATTATTTACAGTGCAGCATGTTGCTTTTAATTTTTTTCCATTCACGCGCCATAAGTCTGACGTTGCTATCAGGCTATTGCATATTGATAGTACCTTATTCTTTATATTCTTGATATAGAAAGAAATTCTTTTACTGAAACGCTTTTTAAAAGGGCAAATGATAAAAATCCCACATTTTAGTTTGCGACATGTGGCGCCTTTATAAAAGGATTCCAGCCATCTCTTCCTGTTCTAGAACCTCTCATTTAATCGACGTCTGACGTTTAAAAAATCCAACTGCAAGGTTAAAGGCAAGGTCACATCACACTTGTGCTTTTTGTTTTCTTGCGGGTTGAAACTCATTTTCTTTATTTTCTGTCGAGAGAATTAGAATTGCGAAAATATAAAATCCAAAGAAAGGAAATGAAAAGGTGTTTTATGTTGCTTACCGTAACTCAAATGAATGGTGGTTGCGCGTTTTACTATTGATAGTAAAACTCTTCTTTTTACAACAGAAATTATAAGTTTTGTATTTTTCCAGCTTTCCTCGCTGACTCTTCAAATATCGGCAAACTCTGACCCCGGCACAGCAATTTTACCAGGCTATTTTAGACGATTTTCTCAAAGTAAATTCCGCGAAACCAAATGGCATTAAGATAGACCGACTCAAATTTTGATGCTGGAAGTTGAAACGACAAATTATTAAAAATAGAATTAAAACATTACGAAACCCAGAAAAAAGGAATAATATTGCAGCACTGTCGCAAAAATAAATTAAGATATCTTTGTTTAGTTTCGGCTCTGCTTAGCTGTTGGCGCCCTCTGTCGAGACCATTCAATTTTCTCACAAGGGATTTGTCGTAACCGTCAGTGCATTATAATTGTGATGAATGAGGAACGTTATTCAAAGTTTGTTTGGCAGCGGGTGGATATACAGATATAAAATATGCCCACCCTAAAAGCTATTCTGAGTCTTCCCAAGGTCAAGCCCTCTATTGTTAATTCATCTCGCCGTCGAAAACCTTTGCTCTTGGTCTACGATGTTTAAAACAAATTCATTTAACAATTCTACTGAAACTGATAAAAGACTCGAGCAAAGCTGATCTTGTTTGGTTTATCTGCCGGCAAACGAAACTTGTTTGAAACACCTGCACGGGAATCCCTCCACCCCCTAGGGGTAGCATATATACAAACTGATTTCTGTCCTATTTCCGGAAAAGTGGGGAAACATAGCTTAAAGCTATGCCCTATTACTGATCAGTAGGCAAAGTATATCCTATATCAGACCGAAGTGGCTAAAAATAACGCACACTTTTGGGCCGCATGCAGTTATCTATTCATCTTATTTAGCTTTTGTAAAAAGGCAACCCAGTTAGGTTTGAATAGGGTTGTGAAAAATTATACATTTTTCAGTGAATAAGATTTCAAATATTCCGGGGGGCGAACTCCCTCTCCGCCCACGGGACGTGCGCGAATGAATAATAAATTCAGTGGTTAAATTGTCGGCAACCCAAAAAAGGGACGAAAAAAAGAAATGTTGCTGGTTTAAGGCGCTTGGTTGATTCGGTAAGAATTTAGGCCTAAGAGACTGAAATCTAATCTTTTTATATCTTTTCTAATCATTTTGTAACTGGTAATCTTCGTGCACGTAACATATTGTCATAATGTTTTTCACAAGAGTGACAGGTTTCGAGAACTAAAATTAGAAAGCGATTTCTATTCACTCAACAAAATTGAGATAATCTTTTGAAAGCACTTTATCCAGTTTATCTTTAGGCTCTACAGAAAGTATTTTTTATTCCTAAAGTAAATATTGATACATTTCTTCGTATTGACTTGGTGTCAAAGCTGAAATTTTAAATGGTATCTCTTTAATCAAAGAATCGAAATACGGTGTCTTTCCGTCACGTTGTGTCCGGATTACTACCCTTTATTACACAAAGGTATGACGCATTTTTATTCTTATCTCACCACTGCAGTCTTGAAGTCATTATCATACAATTTTCTGAGTCAGAATTAAAGAACTGAAAAGAAGAAAAACAGTCAGAAATCTGATAGATGTTTGGGTGCAAACTGTCCTTTGGTGCTCTGACGAATACCATGAAAACAAAAAAAGAATACTTTGTCGTTTGTAAATATGTTTTCAAGAGGGATATCTCTATCGTGATCTACTAAGATTTTGTTTTTAAAAGTTCAAGGTCCATTAAAAATAATAACTTTTTAAAATGAAAACAAACCCCATATTCTTGACCTTAAGTCCAGAATATGACAACTGGGAGTTAAAAATCTTTGCTATTTAATGTGTAATCAACAGCCTTATCCTTTGAATATATACAATCTTATGTGTCTTAAGGAAATCTGAGCAAAACAGTTAGGTTTCATTCTTAGAAGTGGTTTCTGTGGTAACTTTCAAAATTGCGCCCCATGACGTCATAAAACGTCACAATTCACAAAATATAAATCTTCTGTACGAGATTCATTCTATAACCTTGAACCCTAAGAACCGTAATATTCGTCCAAAAGCGCAGATTACCACATTGAGGGAAACACCAAAATCTGGTATCGTTGCGAAAGAGCGAAAAGGTTGGTAGAACTAATGTACTTTTTTACGTTAACTAGCTGAAGCAAGGCTGTGAAGTAAACTTATAAAATTGATGATGCGTCCCCCGATCTTATCGAAGCATTTATTCATTTTGGAATTAAGTACAAACCATATTTCTAAAGTTAATCGGATATTCCAAATGCTAATCCTCATTGCACTAACGCCAGATATTCGTAAAATATTAAATACTTCGCGTATACGTAAAGGATATTGCGTTGTAAATGTAACATCAAAAGCGATATTTGTGAAAGGCGTTTTTGAAAGTGTAACAATCATCGAAAAGTCATGAAACGACCTTGAATTTGCACTTTGAGGTAAGTGACTATTATTAAAAATCCTTCTGGAGCATTAAAAAACTTAGTAAGGCAAGCATCTTGTATCAGACATGGATATTTACATTCCCGTTGCAAATTTTGATTTGCATAAGTAGACAAAACCATGTCTTTTAAACATAGACTGTGTGAGTATATAATATTATATCCATTGAGCCGATATATTTCAGGATTATTTATGCAGGTGTATACTGAAGGGCCAGTTCAGACAATGTTATAAAATTCAATATCTTTCGTGACACGTTCACTTTTTTCACGAAAACACAGTAAACACGATGTTATTATAGATAGAACAGCTCTAATGAGAAAAAACTTGAAGTTCTCTGTTCAACATGCATTTTAAATTGTACTTTGCAGTTTTTTATTACAAGAAAATAAGAAATTTATATTTGTTTTCTTTTGCCAAATGTAGGGTTGTCACCTGCCGTTTTTAGGTTTCTGGGATAAAACGAACCCATGCAAATCTAACTCTAATGTTAATTTAGGGTAACCCACACTCAATTCAAACGATTGACAGCACACCATATCATCATAAATGTTTTATACCATCCACAATAAATCAATTATAACAACAAAGCAAAACTTTTAAAGGTCGTTTTTGTATTCTCTAACCTTGGAATTTTTGCTTTGTTTATGTTACCAGATTTTAAAGCTTTTGAGAATACAGCCGGACAGGAGCTGCAAGATTTCAAAGGTCCACCCTATCTGTGCCCATTTAAAGCCAAACGCGGAAGCAATTTACGGAAACAAAGCCGTGAGAGGGAGTTCAGCATTGACATTTTACCAAGTGTTCGCGACTCATTCCGCGTTAAAAAACGTCGAACACTGGAGCCTGAGGCGACTGTTAGGTTTCTGTCATTAGTTTTGGCGTGTGGATTTTTTTCTGTGGTGATGGTTATCGCGGGCGCAGTTCATATACTGTGTTATGAAGGCAGAAAGCCAAAAGTAAGAGCTGTTTTACATGGACAAAGGAAACCTGCAGACATCGACTACAATTCAGTGTGATAGAGATGAAACTCTCGCGGCATCTGAATATCAATTGATTACGTTCTTCAAAGAGCGAAAATGAATCATGGTATCTACGACATCTACGCGTCATAACATTCATAACTTAGACAAAAACTGCCTATAATGAGGAGTCAAATCTCGAGACGTAACATAGTTTCGCGACAAACATAAAAGTCATTTCAATGAGTATAGAAGAAAATTTATGATCTGCCTGTTTATTTGGTGGTTTGTGTCTGCAGCCTGTTTCAGGCTTCAGGATTGCTGGAACGGCGAAATAAAGAAAACGGGTGAAGAAAGTAAGACGCGTGGAAGCTGGAAAGGGATAGATCTCGAGCGTCTTATTTCCGCTTACAACTTTCGCCGTCGCAATTTTGCCTTTCGTAAACGGTCGTTGCCATTTTTAAGACACTTAGAAAATTTTTGAACTATTATTGAAAGTTTTTCTACAAAAACGAAAGATATTCACAGCCCAGAAGGAACCCGGTCCTTTTGTATGCTAATCCCTCTCCCTTACCACTACACTACCACGCCAATCCGCCACAAGTCTGAAAAATTAAAGTATATATTATAATTAGCTATCTTTCATAACTGGTACATCTATAATAGGTAACCCTAGCCCTTTCCAGAACTTTTAACGTAAATTCAACTTGGGCTTAAACTTTGTTCTTTCTAAGACTATTCAAAAATGTATTTGTTGCCTTATTGTACATTAATCCAGAGCATATATTACTTCTACCATGACTAAAGGCTTGGTTACCAATGATGGCATCGACCTTCAAAAGTGGCAACGACCGTTTACGAAAGGGAAATAGGCTTCGCCGTCCCTCTGCCTCGTACCCAAGCTCTTCTGAGATCTTTGGCATGAAGCCAATAACTACGGGAAGGCTTTTCAGAGAGAGCAAGTAGCAAGATACCGAGGAAACTTTAACCTTCCCATGATCCCTTGTGGTCATCAAGGATCCCGTGTAGAAAAAAGAGTGCATGGATACGAGGTAGGCGGTCACTACTATCTGAGACCCTGGAAGAGGCTAATGTTACTGAGGTCTTGAAGAGCTGCAAAATGGCAATCCTGAATTCATCTTGCTTATCTTTTTATAACTGAACTACTCTATGATGTAAAAGAGCGTTCTCACTGCCAACTTAAGCGGTCCAAATTTTGCTCTGCAGGACACTAAGGTGGACCACTTATTTCACTGACTTATGTTAACTAGTTTGTGGTACTTATAGAAAATTTTTCCCATGAGACGAGCTTGTAAATTTTGAAGGAATTTATGGGTGTGGCAAAGAAATACTGTCTTCTTTACCTTTTTGATTTGTAGTATTCGCTTTTGGCGATATATCACTGCTGCTGGCATGCCGGCATTATGATGGTATTAATCTAACTTGTTAGATGGGGAATATTGGGATCTAACTTGTTAGATCAATCAAAAATATTGTTTTCCTGCTCTGGAAACATGATTTTAAAAAATAATAAAATATTTCCTGACTCAGAGCGCAATAAAATTTTTTTAAAAAACTGTTTAAGTGGAATATTTCGTCCGCACCAACCGAACTTCATCAGCAACGGTAGAAATGTGAATATTAAGAAGGGTTATATCACTTCATAAGGGTCTCAAGGGGCCTAAAATATTGTTATAGATGTTGGCTAATTCAAAGCCATTGTCTCTATTCAAAGAGGGCTTTCGCAACCGGATCTCAATTGCTTCCCTTATGCGGCGTTTGAACGTGTTGCTTTCCGTGGCGAGAACTTTTGTTTTGCTGGAATCCACTGAATGTCCCGTGAGCTGGCAATGTTCGTGAACGGCTAATGAATCCCTTGAAAGATGTTCCTTAATTCCGGTTTCAAGCACGCGAGAAGTTTCGTCAATGTATTGTTTGTTACATTGATCACAATGAATGTGACAAACTGTGCCACACTTCTTTAGGTTTTCAGTTTTGTCATTAACCTATACCAATTGCGATCTGAGAGAATTGACAGGCTTGTGGACGATTGTGACCTCGTGTGATTTAAATGCTCTTTGTAGGCGTTCCGAAATGCCTTTGATGTATGGTACTGAGGCGTCTACTTTCTTCTCGTTGCGAGATTCTTCGGAATCTCTCGTGTCGGATTCAGTGTTCGGTATTGTTAGCATCCAATCTGGATAGTTGTTAGTTTTCAAAGCTTGCTTAACATGCTGAATTTCATGTACTCTGTCATCTTCTTCAGAAACCAAGGTCTTAGCTCGAAGTAGCAGAGTGTTTACCACAGCTCTTTTATGTTGTAGGTGGTGGTTAGGGTAGAAATTCAGGTACTGATCCGTATGGGTCGGTTTCCGGTACACTGTGACCTTTGTTGAGCCATCTTGGTTCACGTGTAAGCAGGTGTCAAGGAATGGGATTGTGCCATCCTTTTCTTCCTCTGAAGTGAACTGGATGTGTTGATCAATGGAATTGAGGTGCTCAGAAAAAGAGCGCACTGCGTATTGATGAATTTTAGTCGTCGTGTCATCAACATATCGATACCACATAGCTGGAGGGGTGGGGGCGGTGTCTAATGCTCTGCTCTCAAAATGTTCCACAATGGCCACAATGGGTGAAATTGGAGACCCCATGGCGGCTCCTTGTTTCAATCAAGTTTGTGAACCTCAGTCGCCTCTGTTTTTGCCTACCAACTTGCTAAAAAGAAACATAAAAACATGCTTACTAGGATTTGCTAGCTTTTGAAAGCGTGGCTGATATTTCCGACACTTGGAAGATGTACTAGATGGAAGCCCGCAGACAATGCCAAGAAGCTCGATGTCAGCGATGCAAAAAAAAAGGGGTAAGCCGAGTTTAGTACAGCACTTGTAGTTTAGCATGGAGAAACAAGTCTCTTGTTCAGTTCGAACCATTCTGAACCACTTTTCACTTTTTTTTTTTACCTAAAAGCATTTCTCTTTAGTCTGCTTAATGCGTGTTTGCAAAGGATGAACATATTTATTTGTCACATTTAAAAGGAATGGCATAATTGTTGATAATATCGAACATGAAGAGAATGATTTTGAGTTAAAGAATGGCTTCTCCTTCGATTGGTTTATTGCTAATCCACTGTTACGTACGCGTAAGCCGTTTATTTGCATTTTTATTTTGAACTTAAATTAGATTCTCAAGTTTTCTTGGTCGTTATTTTTCACCGTTGATTCAACGAGCGCACATTGTGCAGTTTACCTATTGTGCAGAGTTTCTCTATTACGGTTTACAGCGCCATAACAATGTAAGTGCTAGTCCGTTCATTTGCTTGATTTCCCGTTTTATTTTCGTCGCTTTTCATGCAGTATTGTAAATTTCGTAAGTTTTTTTTATCCGTTTGTTATTTCAGTTTAAACCACATCTAACCTCAGTTCGTCTCGACCTTCACTGTGTAACATCAAAGACTGATTGTTATTAACGTCTTGCGTTTATTGTTTGCTGTTCAGACTGTAATGGAAGTCGCCTACGGTAGTTGCAAAATGTTCACAGAGAATTTGTGCATTCATTAGTACGTTCTACTTAGTCATTAGTGTGCTCTAAATAGAGAATACCGAATGAGGCTTTCAAACAAATGAAAACAATCCTTCATTAGTATGTTCTATGAGATAGAGCATATTAATGACTATATAAAACCACGAATGAATGCGGAAATTTTTTGTGAATATACCACTTCTACCCCACATTTCCTTATGCTTCAAAGTCCCCGCCACTTTTCATAATTTAAGACAGTTTGTGGAAAAGAGAGCATCGAAATGCTGGACAGTGATTGGCTGAGTGTGTGTGACGATTTTCTAGGTTCAATCACTTATACCAGCAAAGCCCTTTACAAAATGCGCATAGTTTCGTATTCCACTTGCACCTTTTGTCACAAGTCAGAAGAATCCCTCGAGCATCTATTTATTCACTGTGAAATTTCTAGAAACTTTTGACTTTCAGTAACAAAATGGTTAAAAGACTTCTCTAGGGATCTTGACGTCTTAATGCCACTAACATAATTTTTGGTTTCTTTAGAGAGGATTATCTTCTGTTAAATCATATTATAATTATTGGTAAGCAAGTAATCTTTCAATGCAAAAATCGCAATATAAAACCTTCACTCTCTTTACTGAAAGTTAAATTAAAATATGTCCATCAGTTGGAATGCTCCACAGCTAAGCAAAAAGATTCTTTAGAAACTCACCAGAAAAAATTGAAAGAACTGCTTCCTATCCTTAATTAAAAATATCATTTGTAATACAGCTAGTTTTTCTTAACACATATTATTGTAACACATAGCAAGCAATTATGTCGCTTCTCCTTCGTCTTCCCCTTTTTTTCCTTTAATTTTCTTTCTATTTTTTGTACTGTCGGTGCATGTACTTTCTGCGTCTTTGTCAATAAACGTCATTAAAAAACTTTTCTAAGTTCAATGTAAACAACTGACAAACAAAATTCCCATTTCTACGACCATCACTGAGGAAATTGCTGTAAGAAAAAAGAAGGTCAATTATATCACAAACTTTGGCACAAGCCAAACAGATTCAACCTCACTCAACGCTGTTACAACCTTGTTGTATGGCCTTCAACGCTAAGAGGCCGAACGAGTACAACATCTCCATTAGCTTCAATTAACGTCTTCACCATTGCTGAAATCAACTTGCTGAACGCGTTCGGCCACCCTATCGAATGTTGTTGACTGATGTTGATTACATTGGTGTTTCTTGCACGTGCATGTGTTCAACACTACGTGCCAGGAATGATCAACATTACGTGCCAGTCAAACGAATTCAAAACAAAGTTGAATGGTGTTGAATCAGACGTTTGATGACAATCGTCATCGTTCAACCATAACGAGCCAGACGTAAAACGGTACATGAAATGAACGTTTCCTTTTAGCATTTACACTGTAAATTGCCTGACCACTATACATCATTTAGCATCATTCACATAATGGCCATAGGCTTCCAATACGTTATATTTCGATTGGCAGAGGCCTTAAACATCATCAGCTCAATAGTATTGAATACCATTTTGTAGTACGTATACGTTGTAATGTGACTGAAGGTGGCCAAACGAGTTCAACATCTCTATTCAACATCATTTAATGCAGTTTAATTAAAGTTGTTGAACGTGTTTGGCCACCCTGTTGAATGATGTGTTGTTAAATTGTGTATATTCACATGCGCATGTGCGAATGTGACTGGCGTCTCAATTCATATCCACTACAAACCGCAGGCTCGATTTTAGTGCACGCATTAGGGGACCATAATATTATTCACCCCGGAAATCTACACGAGTTACATAAAAAACACTTAAGCGCTAATTTTGTGACTAGTTTTCACACATTCCCTTTTGCACTTCAACTGTGAACAACAATCCTTATCCTTACCGTAGGTAAATAAGAGGTTTTCCAGGGGAAAGTTTCGTTTTCCCGTGTAACCGCTTTTACCCCGGAAAAATTTACGCAGGTGAATTTTCATGGTGAGGTGAGTGATAACAAAAGAAAATGCCCCAAGCAAAACCCTAGGTGGATTGAAGGGTCGTTTAGGTTCCCAAAGTAAACCTACCAATAAGAAGCCGAGTTTTGGACGCTACACGTCAATGCGTGATCAGCTAATTTTTAGTTGACATAATTTACATGTGGCATCGTTATGTAAAAGACTATTGTAGATGGCTTCTTCTCAAAAAATGCCTCGACTCCTTTTAACGAAACCTAATGTTCACAGCACGCTTTATTTCATGTTCTATCGAATACTTTTACTTCTCAGGAAATGTAGCTGACTAAGGATATTGTAGTGTATCCGTTGAAAATGGTTTCTTCGTCTTCTTATTTTGTTCATAAAGAAAAACATTGCGTATGAAAGAGCTAAGCGTCGACCTGTCGACGTAACAGTATGACGGAGCAATAAACGGTAATCTGAAAGTTGTCCCTGTTTTCTCCCACGAAAGTTACCCAGACAGAAAAACTCCCTGGATACATGAAGCCTTTGTTACCTAGGCAAATATAAACCCCAGTTATCTCACCGATGGAAAATTACACTGGAGAAATCATGTATTTACCTAAGGGTGGTGTAACCACAGCTACTGATGTTGTTTTAAGTGCACAAGAAACGGAAGAAAAACAGACTTGTGTTGTTACAGTATTGTGCAAAAGTGATGCACACAAAATTCGTCGAAATGCAATAGCGCTTTCTTCTGACCCGCGAAATATCGCCGAAATTTCGCTGACATTTCGCATCGCCTGAAAACGATATTTGGGTGAAATATTTGCGACATTTCGCTGAGTAAAACGAAACCGTTAACGAAAGTTCACGATGGCGAAATTTTGCTATTGCGAGGTGAACCTTGGCGAAATTTCGCCATCGCG
This sequence comes from Siderastrea radians, assembly GCA_964017195.1. Taxonomy (NCBI): domain Eukaryota; kingdom Metazoa; phylum Cnidaria; class Anthozoa; order Scleractinia; family Rhizangiidae; genus Siderastrea; species Siderastrea radians. The sequence goes on along the minus strand of OZ024893.1, from coordinate 41,751,649 downwards.
AGGTGATTCACCACTCAGGGAAAAATTTAACTTGATCTCTTGTGTCAGAGGAATGTTGATTTTGCTGGCCATCTTTGCACGAGATTTTTTCGAAATCGTCGTATTTTAACGTATTTGGACATTATTAGATATATATTATCGTCACTTTAAATCTCCATCCAATATTCTCGATCGAGTCCCAACTAGTGAGAAATTTTAACCACCTGGGCTAAGAATGTGTTTGAATAACGGGAAGAACAACAAGACATCGCGTCCTTGAGTCACATTCGACGCACTTAAGACTTTTAAAACGATATAAACACTGTTAAAATTGCGGTATTCCGGTATATAGTTCGCTCCTCGAGCCTCGTCAGCCGTCCGCCAAATAAAATTGTCAAATTGGTCATATAAGAACTACTAAAATGTAAAACTGTTCTTTTTTAATTAACGCCATTGTCCTTTCGTCACTACTGACGCTTCCATCCTCAGTAACGGAACTTTCATCCACGTAGGTTTGTCCGTTCTTGTACCTCATTCCAGGTTGTGTTGCCTGTACAGCCAAGTTGACATCATCATAAATGCTAGGTCTAACAGTGTTTATATCCTTTTAGAGTTTTTAGGTGCGTCGAATGTGTATCAAAGACATGATGTCTTGTTGTTCTTCCCAGTCCCAACTAGCAGATAAATTTAATCATCTTTGGCAACCAGCAACGTTGAAAAGGTATTTGTTTGGATTTGTTCCCGGTGGCTGTCCTCGGACGGCTGTGCAAAGTAAAGGTTAAAGATCTCTGGAAAGAAAATGCAGGAAAATTCTAGTGCCGGGGTCGTCGGTAAGTGTCTGAAAAATGTCCTGGTCATTGTGGGAAAAGAAGGTATGTTCGCGGTACGTGCTTTTGCTTTGAAAGTTCTGATGAACTATTTTCAGTGTCCTGTGAACGTGCCATAGACAGACAACACTTGCTTACTGAACACTCAGCAATTCGTCGGAAAGGATACTTTTAGTCCGCGATGCAGTGAAGCAAGTGGCTGTGTCTTTTCTTGTGATTTTGAGAGTTTGAAATTCAAGATTAATTTGGCAATATTACCGACATGATCTCGTCAAACACCGGAAAGCCCGCCAAAATACTCCGACAAGGTCCTACGTTTGTCTACGAGGAGCTATGGACGTGACAAATGCTGATAAGTCGAAAAAACCGAAAACAACGCCATAAGCCCCTCCACCTATTCCGCTCTTTCTTTGCAGTTTATTTATCAGTCTCCACACTAACAAAAACTAGGCTAAGCGCCGTTGGGCTTCACTCATGAAGCCCCTGCATGTTAGTATCAGCAAAATTAGTGATGACTGTGAAATACTCGAATCAGATTAAATTTTGTTAAGCATTTAAGAATAAAAATGAGGGAAAGAACACAACGTTTCGATGTCCCCATGAAATCATTTTCAAGTGACATCATTTATATTTTATTTTCTCACTTGAAAATGTTGACTGTGTAATAAGTTCTGAAAAACTTTCTATAACTGCTAGTTAAAGAGTCCACCATGCTCTAACGAAGTCCATCCAGGATCTATCCTTAGCTGAAGAATAATTTCAAAAAGATCAGAAATTAGGAATCTGCTGTCTTTAGAAGGCTTTCAAGCCGCGCCCAACCCTCTGAGGTGACGAATCCGTCCTCACCTGTAGAATAATCTTAAGAAGGTCCCTTAGCCACGTTAGCATTAAAAGTTTTTTTCCCTCTAAACTAATTCTAGGGATTTTTTATCCTTTAAAGAAAGCGTCCATGCGCCGTGCCCAAGCTTCTATGGCTTGGAAATCCATCCTCAGCTGTAGAATAATCTTAGGAAGGTCACTTCGCATTAAACCTTTTTTTTTTTTCTAAAACCGCAAACCATCCTCCATTGACGTAAAAAAATTTTAAAAAAAGGATTATTTGTTCATGTTTGAACCTGTTGACAAATGAAAAGAATACTTGGCGGCTTTTCAAGTTAGCGGTGTCATCCCGGGATGACGGTTGGCGGAGGGGGGTACGTTGGGTACCCCCAAAGTTTTAAACGGGGAGGCTCCGTCCTGAGGCTCAAATCCTTAGCCTTTAATATTACCAAAATGGCACCCCTTTCATATACCTAGAGCAAAATTGCACGCCTTTGTTACTGACCTCAAGGACAAGCTAAAACAGCCGAATATCCTATGGTTGCCGTGTTTCCCCTGGGTTTTCAGTCATTGTATCCTGGGTCAGTGACCTAACGCGCCAAGCTTTCCTGTGTTTCTTGTTGTTATTTTTGCCAACATTTGGCAACCTTTTCTATACTTTGTTTTAGCTGCCATCTCTTTGAAAGGAGAATCTAGCTCCAAGGTTAAAACAGATAATGCTTTAAACCACCCGTCAACAATAGGCTATTTTGGGAACGTCGACAATCATTAAGACCCATTAGCAATATAAAGGCTCTTCCTTTTCCAACCTTTCGTGACCCTTTCGTTATTTTTAAATAAAAACCACCGCTATGAGTGGTTTTAGAATCTCTCTTGCAAGACTAATGTTTTAGAATAACGACTACGTCTGGCCATTTTCTACTCAATCACGACACGATGTAATAAAACAAAGGAGGCCTGGTTATACGGTGTATGTATGTCACGTTATGTCCCCTGAAATTCAAAACTTGTCTTGTTACAATTTTGGGTGGGTGCAGGCCGTTCGCCGTTGTCATTTCATTTCGTTTATGTCTCTGTTTTACTGAAGTTATGTCGGTTTTACACTAACAAGGACTCCTTATGGCATACAACAGAGTCGATTTTAGCCTGCAATGCAGGCGCATTTTTTGGGCGAGCGAACGCTATAGCCACCATCTTGGATTTTAAAGGCAGAGGAAGATTGGGGAGAGTATAAAGAGCAACCGAGGTGGTGGGCCGCGCGTCTCCAGAAATCGCCTGCATTGCAGGTTTAGTCGATTTCTTTGGCCATTGCGTTTTCCCACTGACGATTACTTGTGCTCACTTTAGTGACCAAGCTCAAATTCATACGCAAATTGACGCAAGTTTTTCACTTACGACCTCATGCAGTTTGGTATGATTTGGGCAAAAAAACAAAAACAAAAACAAAATAAAAACAAATAAACTTGGTTTTGATATTCTGCGTGATTATTTATTTATGTCTCTCCTCTAATAAACACTGCATTAGTTTTTCATAGAATAAAAATGAGCGATAAATATTGGAGAACAAACGTTTCGATGTGCTCGTGACAATATCAAGTCTATGTGAAAAAGGTCTTATTTTTTTAATTAACGTTGCAAATTAATAAAAAAATTTCACTCTCTTGTGAGAGAGACTATGAGTGAACTGTTCTTTCCATGGCGTTGTTCCTTTCTCTTTTGCAAGGACTTTTTAATTATAGTGAGTTTCTCTGGCGACCGCTCTGACAAGCAACCATCTTAGAGTCTTACTTAGCCCACAATCTTAATGAAAACTCGTCACTAAGATTCCGTCCAATTAAAAGGTCTAGTATATTTAGGATCTCTTCTAAATCTCTCATGTGCGAACATTCCCTTAGCTTAATCTCGTAAGTACAGAAGTCGCGTCGCTTGCCAGACTTTCTAAAATTAAATTCGATTTTTTTTAAGTTTTAATTTGGGGCTCTCTTATATAACAGCGAAGGTGTTTGAAAACCAAAAACATTCGGATTATTAAATGTTTGGTCTGAGGCCAAAAACAGAGCAATCAAAGTTGATTTATATGAAATACGTTACGTCAAATGCTACATCCACACACGGGCAGAAAAAATAAGACGAAAATAATACCGCTTCGTTCAAACTTCCGGTCACGGACGTGTTTGTCTATAAAAACGGTCGAACATCAATTTGAAGTTGTAACACAGAGTTTGGCGGGCTTGCCTTATACTTGGAGATCTTTTTTCGAGAGATCGAAACAGTGCAAGAGCGACAAGGTATAGCAGTTAAATCAATTCATCTTTGTTTACTTGGATTTATATAGCTCTTTGTGGCAGTGCTCGACACCCTTCTACAGGCTAAAAACGTTAGATTTTCCTTGTATAGCTCAAAAGTTAGAAACAAAAGTTACAAACAAATTGAACAGTATGATAAAAAACACCACAAGAAAGCAGTCCGTAGCTTTCATATGAATGATCTCACAATCAGTTTACAGACACTATGGCATAAACCATACCTGGCATACGGTCCACGCGACTCAAATTGAAATTGACCAATCAGAGTTCAGTGCGCGGGACAAACTGAGTTTTCCTACGTCATAAGGAGAGAGGACCCCGGGAACGAGGTTGTCGCCCGTTCAGTCGAGCATCGTCGAGCATCGTGTTTGTGTTCGTTTACCAGCAATGTCACACCAGTGATTCTAGTTAGATTTACATTTAGAGCGCTTTTCAAATGAGTGTCGTAAAACCAAAACCAAAGTAATTACCCCAGCCAATCACAACAAACACAAATTACCCAATGAACCAATCAGAACTCGAAGCAAATACATGTAGCCAGCGCCAAGCGCGGGAAAACGCGCGCGAGCAAGTGGTGATTGGTTTGAGTTTTGCTTCTGATTGGTCGTGAAAGTGGCGCGAGATTTTTTAACCAATCACAGAGCGAAGTAAAGCAAAACCAAAGCAAAACGCGAATTACTTTCGACACTCAATTGAAAACCGCTCTATATATATATGAATGCAGGCCAGAACAAGTGCTTATCTCAGTGCAGTTTTAGTTTTAGTTTTGTGAAAGTCAGTTGTCCCATTTTCTACGTTTAATCATTAAAGGAATCTCGTAAATAAGCGATCTGATGTAAGCTTAAAAAATTGCAGTTCAGCGCGTAGTTTTTTAAGATATTTTGGTTAAAGTTCGTTTTTTTGAGCAATTCTCATTTCGCAACTGGTTTCCTTTTCATCCCAAAATTAGGTAGTGCGACTATTTTAGACTGGGTCGGTGTTGTTTTTTCAATCCAGTTTTATTAGTATTCGTCACCGCACATTGGGTTGTTTTGACTGATTGCAAATTTAATTATCCAACAAACTGAAGAGCCGCTCTGCCGTCAATTTTATAGTCTTAGTGTAAAGCTCTATATGTTTTCTCAGTTGTGGAACATTTTATCAGCACCCTGTGATGTTATATTTTTCAGCTTAGTCACTTGAAGTGAATGCCATTTCTGTCCTAATTTAGAGACTAGACTAAAATAAATCAGAATCGCCGATTCAGTGAGTGAGTTCAGTGTAGCATGGTTTTTGCATGGTGTTTGTTTTGTTTTTAACCTCTTAGACATTTCAGCGTGTCTCTAGTTAGAGATCGAAATGAAAAATGGGTTTAAGTAACTATAAGTGAAACAGTTCTCGGTCTAAAGCTATTTTGTCCAAAAAGAGACTCTAAAAACTTCCGAAAAGTAGATTAGGGTGTGTAGTTTAAAACACCCGAGTAATACTTCGCGTGCGAAAAAGTTGTGCCATAATTGTGCTTGGAAGCTTCAGAAAACCTTTTTCGGGTGACTTTTCCCAGTAAACGGTCTGATGCCTGGGCGATATTGTTTATTTTAGCAAAGTTGTTTAATGAATGACAGAACTAAACAGCCAGTGGGCATGCGAATCAGTGAAAAATGTGTATCGGTATTTAGATTGCAAAGTCTGTCGAGTTGCGGCCGCGAGCAACTGAAGTGAGTTCATTAAAGCAACTGTAGTTTTACGAGTACTCTTCTTGACCTTAATTAGCTTTCCAAAGAATGCTGGAAAAAGAGCTGTCGGTGAAAGTCTTGCTGAAGTCTTATTTTTGAAGGAAAATAGGTCGACTTTACTGTTTCATCAGCGGTCCGCATTGTGTTTTTGCGTTTATGTTTTCCCTTGTTGTTTTTCATCTTTAAATAGGAGATGAAAGTTTTTTTCCAGGCGAGCAGCCTGCTGAGAAAAATCACTTTGCAAGGAATTTAAATCAAGCAAAAATTCCAACAGCGTCACTGAGACACAAATCAAAATTGTTCCGGGGTGCCTGATTTCTTAATACGACAAGAAACTGTGTACAAATAGAAATTTAAGCAGTTAGCGTTGTGTTTACAATTTTAAATTTCTTTCATCGTCACGTCGATCGTAAAAAAATTTGCAAGCGGTAGGTTTCAGTCAGGAAGGCTTTCAACTCCGAAATATCAAGACAAGACAAGACATAAAATAAAACACAGTAAAATGAGAGAGAAGCATTTAATAAAAACTGTCACACTTTCATGGCGAGTCAGTACGAAAACCAAGAAGCAATCTAAACAAGAACCGAACAAACTACCAAGAAAGAAAGAAAGCGACATTTGTCGGCTATACCACACAAGGTTGACTCTGGTTTACCTGCACTCGTTGTAGTTCTCTGTTCCAAAAGCTCCAAATGTTCTGATACAAATTGGATGCTCTCTAAAAGAAGTTGAATCGCTTCCCAGTTGTTTGAGTGTTGTTTTTACCGTTCCTTCCGCAACCTCTAAACTGAGAACAACTGCGTTTTGTGCCTTGCCTTTAACAAACTAAAATAGTGAATTCTGACGTTCCTCACTACAGTGATCCTGTTTCTGACCTGCGTATACGTAGAAATTACCTGTTCAAGTTCAAATTCTGTCTTAAGTTCGATTAAACAAGCGCATGATGACAGAAGCCGTTGCGAAACGGATTGCAATCTTGCTCCGCTTCAACTCCCGCGGCTAATATGGTGAAATCGTACAGCTTCAGTCCACTTTGAACGATGATTATAACAATGTTTCAAGAAAAATCAAACATGTACCACATTTCAGAGCCAAAAATTAGTAGACTTTTTTCCCAAAACTTGTGCCACTTCGTTCATTTCGGTTCGGAGCAGTTTCACTTTGATTCACTCACCTTTGGAAAGAAACTCTGCACACTTAACCAGCTTTTGGCGCCTTTTTCGTTCAGTGATGTGACCGATTCTTGTCCCTTTTTTATCTCTTACTCATTTTTTCTCTGTCTTGATTTTATAACAGTTATAGTGGTTGACTTTTAAATATAACAATTATTCTACTCGGAATTGCTGGATATATCGAATAATTATAACCAACTCGCCGCTATGCACCTCGTTGGATGTCTATCATTGCAAAAACCTAACGCTGGACGTAACAGCTAACGACAGACGTTGAAATAGTGACTTTGACTGGAGTGAACGTCTGGCGTTCTACGTTTCACCGGACGTTAAGTTTTATGCAACTTTAGTGCCCTCTAGCTCGAGTTGGAAACTAAGACAATTAGCAGATGACATCATGTAATCCTGTTATGATGACGGATGATGACGCAGGAAATCTCGGTTTTCACTGCCACTAGCACTGCGGGCTCAAGCTCCGTATGGCAGGTAGGAAAGTAAGCGCTCAGTAGCGCTCATTTCAAAGTCGACACTTAAGGATTTTACTGGGTGTCATAGATTCGCATCGCCATTTCTTTTTTGGCTGATTTCTTCGAATTATTCAGCGATCCAGCTTCGATTGCCGCATTATTTCAAATGATTACTCGGATTTTACAGCACAATGCAAAGCAATCAAGCCAGTACTTGGCCACTGTTTAAGTCAGCTACGGTTATGTGCACGTTTTCTTTGATTTGTAGGGTACTTGTACAAAGTTACCTCCGTTAATATTTTATCGGGGTATGGCATATAAGATGCAGCTAAAAAGCGTACAATCACACACTGACTGCATGCCTTGAAACAAAGACCGAATTAAAAAAAAAGTAAAAATTTTCCAATTTAAGATTACAGCCGCTGGAGAATTATGTTAGCATTTACTTGGGCTTAGTATTTCGCGCTTTTTATTCGAAGCTTCTAAAATTATTATTTTATTGCATAAGAAAAAAATTCATTCGCTTTGTTTTTGGCAGCCTTATTCTCGGGCGGTCCGGCTCGCTCGCGTTTTGCTTTGTTTAGAAGCACCTCTTTTTCTTTCTACGGTATTTAGATACAAGCTCTCGTGAGCGACCACCTGGAGAATTCTGAAAAGTGGTCGCAGCTAGAGCTGGTCGCTACAAGAATGGGCCCTCGTAAGCGACCGAGGGATGAAACATTAGAAAGTGGTCGCTTACGGGAGCTTTTGGCAGAAAGCTTTAGTGCCATGTGTTGATGGATACAAGTAGCATTCACTAGGCGAAATGGCAAATTTAAACGATCTTAAACATGACTTAACCCTGCCTTAAACATAAGTTTAGTAAGTTTAAGTTGCTGTTTAAGCAACTTATACCTTAGTTTAAGTTTTGCTTAAACCAATATTAAAATAACTTAAGGTTCATGTCTAATGTAGGTTTAAGTCCTTCTTAAATATATGTTAAACAAATGTTTAGTGTCGTTTAATAGGGTCATTAAAGGTATTTTAAATGTATGTTTCAGGCATGTTTAATTAGAACTTAAACCTGCATTAGACATGAACCTTAAGTTATTTTAAGGTGGGTTTAAGCCAGAATTAAACTTGGTTGTAGGTTTAAGTCCTAATTAAATGTAACCAAAACAAATGTTTAGTGTCGTTTAATAGGGACATTAAAGGTATTTTAAAGATATGTTTCAGGCATGTTTAATTAGAACTTAAACCTACATTAGACATGAACCTTAAGTTATTTTAAGGTGGGGTTAAGCCAAAATTAAACTTTGTCGTAGGTTTAAGTCCTAATTAAATACACCCGAAACAGATGTCTAGTGTCGTTTAATAGTCATTATAGGTCACGTACCTCTAGTTAAATATTAGTTTCAGTCACGTTTAAGAGCTATATCAAACGACACGAAACATGTGTTTCAGACATTAAAACCTAGACTTAAGCTGGCCAAAATGTGTCTGAAACAAGGACCTCAAATCACTGAAGTGAATAAAGTGAGTAAACAAAGTACAAGTACCATTTACTAACAAATCTTCATTGTCAATTCTCTTAGCTTCCTCTTTGTCCCATTTAAGTATAAAATAAATAAGTGACAAAACACACTTCATTTCTTGTTTATAATCAATACATTCTATCTTTAATGTTCTTAAACTGCACCATTATACTTTTTTGATCCTTGAATTTCTTTAAAAAAACTCCTTATATTTCACATCTTATATTCAAATGAAAGTTCAAACACATCTTCACTCGGACTGTTCTCTTTTCCTACAAATTCGCTGACCTGAGAGACACGAACAAAAGAGATTTTTTGCCCTGGGTGGTATGAATGAAAGTTTGACCTGAGCAAAAAAAAATCACTTAGTGAAACTGGTACTAGAATAGATGCTCTTTCAGATGACTAGTACCTGCACCTACAGTTCCACTGTACAAACTGTTTAGTTTGGATGCTAATGAATGAGTACATAAGCACTTAAGTTCACTTGTTGCTTATAGGCATTGCTACAATCTTATCCAGGACAGATTCCTCTTTCCTCCAATCTTTACAATGTAGTTCATCCAAAAGCAAAACATTGGACTCTGTACAAAGGACATTGTTTCAAAGCAAATTTTTCCCCTTTTTGATTTTTGTTTATAGCTGACTTATCCAGATTTACAGTGACTATCATAACTGGGAGTGTTTCTGATCTGCAATAAGGACTTCTTTAAGCTGTCTTGATGGGGACTGAACTTGTTGATCCACTTCAGATTATGTACACATATGACTGATCTGTTGGAATGAATGAAAGGATAGTATTAAATTTAATCTACAAATACAAATAATTCCTATGGACACTGACCCAGGTAACAGTTAAAATGTGCAGTTACTGTGGACGCTTTTTTAAGTCAAACTGGTATATGTGAATAACATTGGTGACTCAACCCCCTCACAGAACTTTCTTTTTTTCCAATCACAGAACAATGTGTAACCTTATTTTGAGAATTCATGGAAAATGGACCTAAGCTATTCATAAAATCATACATTTTAGTTAAATCGTCATTTAATAGCATGTCAGGGAAAGTAAAAAGTTCATTGCACAATAGAAACCAAAATGGACAGCAAGGTTAGCAATGCACATGGTAGATAAACTTACTATCCTACACGACAGTATCAATTAACTAGTCAATAAAAGTGCATTTAATCTAAGTTTTGAACAGTACAGGGCACGGGAATTGCAGCACTACATGAGGGTTTCCTGTGTGTAATGATGCCGTGTTGGGCACAATTTCAAGCGTCAAACACACATGTAAAAAAATTACATACAATTGGGTGAAAAAAGACACAAATTTTCTGAAAGTGCAAGTTAAATTTACATGGGGAGATTGGAGACAAGCTCATTTTGAGTGTGTATCAGTAAATAACACAAGTACAGAGTAGAAGAAGTTATGTAAGAATCGGAATAAACTATGTGTCGTGACCCTATTCATACCATAGGTGGCACAAGCAGTAGAAGTACATGTATAGCATGTGTGATGCTTGACCAGTGTTATGTTAACCACGACGAAAAATTAATGCTTGAATTATAGAGGTTTATATATGGGTTTTGGTTGTTTAAAGTAAGGCCCTAACACTACAAAAGAGAATGTTTCTGATTTTCATAACCAAGACTGGTTTCTATGGGGTGGGCCTGGGATGATTGGTCCCATACTTAAGCCCATCCTGGAGGGCCTAAGGCAGTACTTTGTTCAGCCTCTCTAATTTCGATCACTCGGACATGACTGAATATAGCAGGGGCCAATACCCCAGCAAGCCAGCTCTTGGGATCACTGAGACATGCAAGTTTCACTACCATGGCATTGTGACATGCCCAAGGTTATTTTCCATACGACCACTCTTCACAAAGTTTTAAAAAATAATGGAAGTCTAAAATGTTGTAAAGTAAGTGACGGGCCAGGTTCATAATTTAATGAATAAATGTATTGGCTACACAAAAATTGTTTTAAATGCCATGACACAAGACTTTGTTCCTTCAAAGTTTCTCTGCCCCAAGGACTATGACTGTACTAACACGTACAAGTAACTAGAAATCAGTGAATATATGGTCATGTTTCAACTGTTCAGCAATCAAGGTTGGCTTAATGTGAGCTCACCAACATTTAGGAATCTAATGCAGTAATAAAACAACAACCAAGAAAGCTCCCAAATTATTGGTCAGTTCAAAACATAGCAGAATGTGTGGCAGTTTTTGATGACTATTAATAATGATCAATACTGTTTCTGGCCTTTACACTTCATTTATAGTGTTATGTTTTTAGTTTGAAAACTTAATAAGAGTCAATACCAGATATGGAATGCACTGTTAATTTATTTAAGTCATCATGTGGTCTACTTTAAAAGTACGATTCCATGTACCATAAACTTTGATACGGGGGGGGGGGGGGGTACTTCCTAGTAATAGGCTAATGGGGATGTGCCGCTGGATGGGGTCGCATTTTCACGACTGGATTGATTATAATGGGGTTGCATTTTCAATAGGAGCTAGTAGAGTTACTAGAATGGGGTCACACATTTGTGGGATTTCAGGGGTAAGTAAATTCCGGCAAGTAGGGATTTGGGGTATATTTCCCTAAAAGTGACTAACATGGGGTCTATAATTGGCTAGAGAATAGGCTAAAATGGGGTAGGGGTCCCGAGAGGCCAGCAGCACATACCCAGCAAAAATTAACCGAAGTACCCCCCAGGCTTTGATAATATAATTATAGAGAATATTACCCGGCAGTGGTAAAAACAATATTTTACGAATGAGTGCGGCGAGTGAGTAAAATGCTGTTTTTTACCACAAGAAAATAAAATTCATATCTTCAAGCCACCGTGTAATTTTCTTTTTATTATATAGACAAGAGTAGTTTTGCACAAACAACAGTGTGAAAGAGGGAAATGACGTCATCGATATCCTCACTAGTGAGGATATGGAAAATACGCCACTCGAGTCCCGGATGTAGTTTCGTATGAACTTTAAGAGTGGTCTATTTTCCACTAAAACACTCTTGTCTATATAATAAATAGAGGATATTACACGGTGCCGCGAAGATATGAATTTTATTTTCGAGTGGTAAAAACAATATTTTACGAAAGAGCGCAGTGAGTGAGTAAAATATTGATTTTTACCACGAGAAAATAACATTCATATCTTCAAGCCACCGTGTAATTTTCTTTTTATTATATAGACAAGAGTAGTTTTGCACAAAGAACAGCGTAAGAGTGGGAAATGACGTCATCGATATCCTCACTAGTGAGGATATGGAAAATACGCCACTCGAGTCCCGGATGTAGTTTCATATGAACTCTATGAGTGGTCTATTTTCTACTAAAACACTCTTGTCTATATAATAAATAGAGGATATTAGATGGCAGCGCGAAGATATGAATTGTATTTTCGAGTGGTAAAAACAATATTTTACAAGCGAGCGCAGCGAGTGAGTAAAATATTGTTTTTACCATGAAAAAATAAAATTTATATCTTCAAGCCACCGTGTAATTCTCTTTTTATTACATGGACAAGAGTGTTTTTGCACAAGCAACAGTGCAAATGGAAATGACATCATCGATATCCCCACTAGTGAGGATATGGAAAATACCCTACTCAAGTCCCGGATATAGTTTCGTATGAACTTTATGAGTGGTCTATTTTCCACTAAAACACTCTTGCCTATATAATAAAACACAACAGCAGTTGCACATAATCTATGTTCATACAAATTATTGATGTTAAATGTTGTGAGGGAGTGACTCTGCAGGGTGTGACTTGACATTATGGAGCAAGATGTCCAACATAATAATTTTTATACAATCATTTTTTCCTCTTGAAAGAGTAGCCCTCAGGGCATGCTGTTTCCGGGTGATGTATTAAGTTGTATTTAAGTTACTGGTTTAATGTTTGAGTAAGGGCTGATAAGACTGCAACAACAGGAAGACAAACAAGCAAAGGGTGAAACACAAAAGTACATGTAAACTGGTAACCTTTTTTGGCAAATTTGGGATGTTTGCTCATCTGGTACACCTGTACTTTTAATAATATCATTTCTTTTCTTTGAAAACCCAACATTTAGGGCCAATTACATGCGCTGGGCTGGCCCATGATTAGCCATGAGGCTGGTTCAGGCCAAGATGACTCTTCAGCCTCGTATTCCATGTACATGTTGCAAGTCACCCTGGCCTAGTAAACACAGTTTATGTGGAAAGCTTTCAGCCTGGCTAGCAGGGATTCTGGCATCACATTATTGGAATCCTGGCAAGCTGGGCTGAGATTTTCCCATATAATTGCTTGGCCCAATTTTACTTTTGGTATGTTTAACAGTCCACAGGTTTCCCACACAAACTATGTGGCCAGTAGTATGTAGTTTCAAAATGTAATATATAGCCCTGGATATTATTGAATGCCCCTATCAACATGAAATATTGCAAAGAATGCTTACCTTGAAGTTTAAAATAAACATACTTGGCAGCTCATGTCACAAGTTTTTGACAAATGTACAATTGAATGGTACAAGAAGAATCTTTACCACTGAGCTTGCCTTTGTAGTTTAGAAGCTGAGTGATGAGAATTTCTGCACCAGTTTAAAATACAGTGTTCCTTCCTTGCTTTTCTCTTATTACATACAGTAGAATGATTTGCAAAACCCTTCAAACTGCAAGGCTGTGCTCTAAGAAAATTACAGGGTGCCCAAAGACTCTCAACCATGAATTCTGGGGTGCCCAGCCCTTAAGCATTATATGCAAAAAATGAGTTTTTCTAGTCGCCCAAAGGCAAACTTGGTGGCCTGAGGCCCCTGGGCGCTGCTAGAGCACAACCCTGAACTGTACAAAATGCACCATTTAGAGCCACAAGGACCAAACAAAACCATTGCACTGATTTTATTTTAATATTGAACTCAGGTGTAAATACCCTTCACAATATTCCATGTTAATAGGGATGTTTCGGTATTGCCATATACCCTGTTTAGCCCTGCTAACCAGGCCAGGCCTCGTTAACAGGGATGGCTTGATCTGCCAAGATCCTGGCAAGTCTGTTCACAGGGGGCCCACATAAACTACCTCACTTTTAGTAGTTTCAAAATATAATTCCTTGTTCATGTTATCAGCCCCTATATTTATTGGCAAACCTTTCTTTAACAGTCAAATTTTCAACAAAGTACATTTGATGAAGTTAATCCGCTGTCAAAAACTAAACTACAAAATGTAATTTCCAATATTTTTCTTAGCTAAAAACTTACAATGTCGGTCCTCTTTGAGTGCACGTGTTCGCAAACAATACTGAAAACCTACATTATAAGTTACTGCACATCATCTGCATGGAGACTAAAAGAAAGACGGCTTACCTCTGTTTTCTGTATTTCCGTGAATGGAGAGATCCAATCCAGAATAGGAGAAGAAAACTTAGCTTCACAAGGCTCATCGAAGCGTGCTTCAAGTTCAAATATCCCGCCAGTTTAAATCCACGATTCACGACGATTTTGCATTTGTGCGCGATAGAGGCGGTTTTAAAACTCTCTACGAAGCTTAAAAGGATCACCAGCGGTTCACATATCACTAGTATTTTACAAAATAGCACTATTCCAGATAACAAATGGAGCAAATTCTCGTTTTTACCCTTCAAAGACGTTGAAGAAATATCACACTTTCGTGTCATTTCAAAATGGACGCCAGGAAGTGACGCCAGCACGGAAACCGCTGATCAAATCCGCCGGCTCATCTCGTTTCCAGTTCCCTTAGAGCTGCGCTTTGGGGAGACGACTATTTCCAGCAAATTTTTTCCACAACAGTTTCCACCCAACTTTTTTTCTTTTTCATCCAATTTTTTTCTTTTTGACGAGGTTAAGCAAGAAACCAGTGTTTTAATTTCGCTGGAGGGTGAAAAGTTACGTGAAAAGATGAATTGAAGTTTACACTGAGAAGCTTTCTGTTATCAGATCGATCATCAACTGCCTTACGATGAGATTAACATTCCTTCAGTCATTACTAGTAAAATGACATGATTAAAAGGTTGACAAATCAACAGCCCAATGCATGAGTTTTTGCTAACTTCTCTCTGACAAGTCACTTTCCGTCATGATTTTATTAAATGTCATGACAGTTGTCATGGACACAGATATTTCATTTCTCTTTGTATATTAATAATCTGTAAATTGATGGAAAATTTGCGCGTAAGGGTAAAAAATCATAAAGAGCGAAAAGAACGGTGCTTAAAGATGCGTAATGGGCTGAAAAGAGGCGTAAAATTTATTCAGCAAAGCCGTTCAAAACACAACGGCAAAATCACCTTATATTTCATATTTGCCTGTCTTCTGCAAACAATAACCTGTCAATTAGAAAATGTATCGCGCGTAAAGAAGGCTATAGAATCGTAAAAAGCATAAATGACAGTGCGTAGAGATTCGCTGAACGGCGTTAAAGAGCTGTGATGTATTGACAGCAACGCCAGACAAAATACAGCGGGAAAATCTTGAATTAATGATGAGACGTAAAAATTTCATTTCGCTCTCTATTTTCACAAGTAATAGCCGCTAGTTACACCCATCTTCATTTTTGTGCTTTACGTATCTTTATTGCCCTTTACGCAGCCTTCATGCGTTCTGTGAATTTATCCGTCTTTACGCACCATAGAACCAATACGTAAAGAAAAGGCCTTTTATTTACGTATATTTACGCGTGATATAAGCATTCATAAATCCATGAATTCATGCTGTGTTTGTTTAGTGGCAACTTAAGATTGGAAATTGGTGGTAAAATAGGCCAAGTCACCTCTAGTTGATCAACGTTCCCTTTCCAGGTTTTTTGAAGGGTTGAGGCCAAAACTTTTCCAGTGGATAGGAAGGGGATAAAAGGTAGAAGATAAAAAAAAAGAAAGGGGGAGAAAAAGGGAAGGACAAGAAGCAAGAAAAAATTGGGAACGAATCTGCAAAAAAAGTCCAAATTTTGGCCTATGCGTACGTGCTAAACCAAAATATTTTACAATTTACAACAGAATCTGGTTTAAAATCTAGCTTAATTGTAAAGAAACGTTTTCGTAGCAAAGTTTAATGGCGTTTGGCAACATATAGCACTCAAAAAACCGCTTAACGGTAAAAAACGAGCAGTGAAAGGGTTAATGCTATGTTTACCTAGACTTAAAACAATCCTAAATCTCTACATTGATTTAATGTTGTTTTAAAGTAAGTTTAAATCCTGTGAGAGATTTCATGTTACTTTAAATGTGGCTTAAAATAGCCTTAAATCTTTTACCTGATTTAATGTTATTTAAGGTGAACCTAAATTTGCCTAAATCTTCTAACAGATTTAATGTCGTGTTTAAGTCTTCTTAAACTAAGGGTAAATCTTGCACGTTATTTAATATTCATTAAACATTTATTAAACATAGCTTAAATCATGAAACAAATTTAACATGCATTTTGGAACATCTTTAACAATACTTAAATATGAAGTTTTGTTTAAGTCATATTTACGTCGCCTAAACCTACATTAAATTAATCTTTAGATTTAATGCCCGTTTAGTATTGCTTAAACTCTACTTAAATTTGGCATTTCACCTAGTGTGTATTTCCGTGAATGGAGAGATCCAATCCAGAATAGGAGAAGAAAACTTAGCTTCACAAGCCTCACTGAAGCGTGCTTCAAGTTCAAATATCCCGCCTGTTTAAATCCACGATTCACGACGATTTTGCATTTGTGCGCGATAGAGGTGGTTTTAAAACTCTCTACGAAGCTTTATGGGATCACCAGCGGTTCACAAATCACTAGTATTTTACAAAATAGCACTATTCCAGATAACAAATGGAGCAATTTGTCGTTTTTACCTTTCAAAGACGTCGAAGAAATATCACACTTTCGTGTCATTTCAAAATGGACACCAGAAAGTGACGCCAGCACAGAAACCGCTGATCAAATCCGCTGCCTCATCTCGTTTCCAGTTCCCTTAGAGCTGCGCTTTGAGGAGACAACTATTTCCAGAAAATTTCTTCTACAACAGTTTCCACCCAATTTTTTTTTCACCCAATGTTTTCCTTTTTGACGAGGTTAAGCAAGAAACCAGTGTTTTAATTTCGCCAGAGGGTGAAAAGTTACGTGAAAAGATGAATTGAAGTTTACACTAAGACGCTTTCTATTATCAGATCCATCATCAATTGCCTTATGATGAGATTAACATTCCTTCAGTCATTGCTTATAAAATGACATGATTAAATGAAAGGTTGACAAATCAACAGCCCAATGCATGAGTTTTTGCTAACTTCTCTCTGACAAGTCACTTTCCGTCATGATTTTATTAAATGGACACAGATATTTCATTTCTCTCTGTATATTAATAATCTGTAAATTGATGGAAAATTTGCGCGTAATAAAGGGTAAAAAATCATAAAGAGCGAAAAGAACGGTGCTTGAAGATGCGTAATGGGCTGAAAAGAGGCGTAAATTTTATTCAGCAAAGCCGTTCAAAACACAACGGGAGAATCACCTTATATTTCATATTTGCCTGTCTTCTGCAAACAATAACCTGTCAGTTAGAAAATGTATCGCGCGTAAAGAAGGATATAGAATCGTAAAAAGCATAAAGAGCAGTGCGTAAAGACTCGCTGAACGGCATTAAAGAGCCGTGATGTATTGACAGCAATGCCAGACAAAATACAGCGGGAAAATCTTGAATGAATTATGAGACGTAAAAATTTCATTTCGCTCTCTATTTTCACAAGTAATAACCGCTAGTTACACCCATCTTCATTTTTGTGCTTTACGTATCTTTATTGCCCTTTACGCAGCCTTCACGCGTTCTGTGAATTTGGCCTATGCGCACGCGCTAAAACAAAATATTTTACAATTTACAACAGAGTCTGGTTTAAAATCTAGCTTAATTGTAAAGAAACGTTTTGTAGCAAAGTTTAATGGCGTTTGGCAACATAGCACTCAAAAAACCGCTTAACGGTAAAAAATCAGCAGTGAAAGGGTTAATGTTGTGTTTACCTAGACTTAAAACGATCCTAAATCTCTACATTGATTTAATGTTGTTTTAAAGTAAGTTTAAATCCTGTGAGAGATTTCGTGTTACGTTAAATGTGGCTTAAAATAGCCTTAAATCATTAATCTGATTTAATGTTGTTTAAGGTAAACCTAAATTTGCCTAAATCTTCTAACAGATTTTATGTCGTGTTTAAGTCTTCTTAAACTAAAGGTAAATCTTTCACGTTATTTAATACTCATTAAACATTTTTTAAACATAGCTTAAATCATGAAACAAATTTAACATGCATTTTGGAACATCTTAAACAATACTTAAATATGAAGTCTTGTTTAAGTCATATTTAGCTCGCCTAACCCTACATTAAATTGATCTTTAGATTTAATGCCCGTTTAGTATTGCTTAAACTCTACTTAAATTTGGCATTTCACCTAGTGATTATAGTAATAATATTAAAATAGTTTCCTCAAAAGTTTTTTAATTGCCTATCACAGAAGACCTTCTCGTATGTACAAGTCAAAGAAGATTAGCGCTTATATTGTGTTTCACACTAAAATCGATAAAGGAGTGAAAGTTTTTATTAAAGTGTTGAATGAGTGATCGCTTACGAGAACTTTTAAGTTCAGCCCTAGGGGCATTAGACCCCGCCGTTGTCCCCCCCCCCCCGGATGTAAAATATGTTACGGTCACTCATGATAAAAGCCCTTGCCTGTGTAGCGAAAGACACGACGAGTATTTGTTTGGCCGAGCGAAAGCCGGAGGTCTGGGGCAAGTGACCACCAAAAAAAACACCAAGGAAAAAAAATGGGTATTACTAGACCCCGTCCTGACGGCGGGGTAAATACATAGGAAAAGACCAGTCGGTATTATGCAAAAGTGATCGCGGTCGCTGACTGGGGCGGTCGCTTACGAGAGCTTTTTAAAAGTGACTAGAGCTAACTCGTAACAAGAGCTGGTCGCTTACGAGAGTGGTCGCAATTATATCTTTGACTGTATGTTCATGGTTTTTAACGATGCTGTTATTATCGGCATAGCGAAATTTAACGGGATTTTGGCATAAATGAAGAAAGCTCATTAAATTTAACAGCGATGGTAGCCAGCTAAAGGACATGAAATCCCTCCTCCATTTGAAACAAAAGAATTCACGCCTAGCGCTATTTTAATCCCCACAAATATTTGAAGAACGCGGCGTTAAACGTCGCTTTGGTCCTAAAATCGAGCGTCCGGCTTGTTATGTTTAATTCAGTTGAATTAAACTTGTTGAACGCGTTTAGCCACCTTGTCGCACGTCCACGTCAGCTCAACATTGTTGCACGTGCCTGCCAAAGAATTCAACATTGATCGCAACTGACAGCAAAAAAATGTAGAGTGGTGTTGGACCAAATGTTGCTGGCAGTAGAACATTTTACAGTTGTGGGCTTAGGGACCTGGCCTTTGAGTGGAAGCGAGGCTGGAGTTGACCTCGGTTTTGATACAAACCCTCCTGCTTTTCATATGTAAATTCAAACTTGTTAGCATGAGGACAGCATGATTTACATGTGAAAAGCAGGGGGTCTTTAGTAAAACAAGGTCAACTCCAGCCTCACTTCGACTCCACCCAAAAAGCCAGGTCACTAAGCACACAACTGTAAAATGGACTATTCAAGTAATACAACATCATTCAGCATTATTGGATACAACTGTGTGCAGTGTCGAACGAGGTGGCGAAACGAATTCAACATTGTTGTTCACACCATAGTAAAAAAATTTGAATCAACACCATTCTATAGAGTAACCAAATCTGTTGGTTTCAACAGTGTTGAACGCGTTTGGGCACCCTGTTGAATGATAGATATGTTGTTCAATTTTGTAAATTTGCACGTGTATGTGCGAATGTGACTGAAGGTGGGCAAACGAGTTCGTCTTCGCAATTCAGAATCATTTAATCAGTTGAATTAAAGCTGGAACTAAACTTGTTGAACGCGTTTAGCCACCTTGTCGCAGGTCCACGTCAGCTCAACATTTTTGCACGTGCCTGCCAAAGAATTCAACATTGTTCGCAACTGACAGCAAAAAAAAGTAGAGTGGTGTTGGACCAAAGGTTGCTGTCAATAGTCCATTTTACAGTTGTGGGCTTAGGGACCTGGCCTTTGAGTGGAAGAGAGGCTGGAATTGACCTTGTTTTGATTCAAACCCTCCTGCTTTTCATATGTAAGTACAAACTAGTTAGCATAAAAACAACATGATTTCCATGTGGAAAGCAGGAGGGTTTGTATCAAAACAAGGTCAACTCCAGCCTCATTTCCACTCAAAGGCCAGGTCAGTAAACACACAACTGTAAAATGGACTACTGTATTCAAGTAAGTCAACATCATTCAATATTATTGGATAGAACTGCGTGCGATGTCGAACGATGTGGCGAAACGAATCAACACCATTCCATAGGGTGATCAAAAATGTTGGCTTCAACAGCGTTGAATGAAGTGTTGAACACGTTTGGGCGAGGTCTTGCATCTCATTTTGGTGAGATGATGTTATGTTTTCATGAAAATTAGCTCGCGTGACGCTCGTATCGATTATGTGACCATTTCCGCAGGAGATGCCATCTCTTCAAGATAACTCCTTGTTCAGAGTACAAAACAGTAGTTACCGTTCACGTGTTGCATTTTGTTTCTCGTATCTCTATCAAACTGGACTGTAGTCGATGTTCGCAGTCTTAATCCTTTTATACAAAACAGCTTTGAATTTCGGTTTCTTCTCTTCGTAACATATCACGTAAAACGCACCCACAAGCAACATGATTAAAGAAAAGCATCCAAACGCCAAACCTAGTGAAAGAATCTTAACGTTCGCGTCAGGCTCCAGTGTTCCACGTTTGGCGGCGAGCTGAATCAAGAGGACTCGGAGTAGCAATGTGAACTCAAAATTCCTCCCGGAACTAAAGTAGATTTCAGTCTGAAAAAGCAAAACAAAGCAAAATATGAAAAGAATTATCTTGTTAAAGGAACATATCTACCTACGGAGTATACATTTAAATTACAACATTGCGCCCAACTTTAAATCTTAAAACGAGCTAAACGGGGCGAAGGCAAGGCAAAATTTGTTGATCAACCATATTGTTCACTGGTTTGCGTAAGAACAAGATAAAGGTTTCCTTGAATATAGGTCAGATCTTATTTCCGCTTTTGCCTAAAGCATACTTTTGAACATGCGACAGATTTCTTAAATTAAGAAAAATTGCGGTTTGTCAGCGAAACCTAAGTTGTATTGATTAATCAGATTAATACATCAGAATTTCCGATGAATAATTATTCAAACATATCTAATCTGCTAGGGTTGGAATGAGTGTCTTAGATTTTTTTAAGTAGACTTAGGGAGTTCATTTCGGTTTAGAGGTGCTGGAAAATAATTAATCTGTATCTGAAAAGCGTTTATGATCAATGTTATCTCCTAAACCAATGAGCAACTGGTCAACTGATTTGTTATGTTACCATCAGAAAAACAGTCACGTGACATGACACGTGGCTTACGATACCGACTAAAGTCCTGTGTCCTCAATTTCGTTTCATTTGGATTCCCAAGCTCCAGGCCAAAAATGTCACGAATAAGCTAGTTTTTCTGGTGAATTCATTTCCCATCTTTTGTTCTAGACTAATTGATTTCCATCTCATGATCTAAAATGAGAATTAAATTATCAACTTCACATAGCTCATTCCAGTATTTAACTGGAATAATTAATCAAAATTTCTATGTTCAAGAACATATTAAACTTAGAGCACCAGAAATTTACATCACGAAAAAGATATTTCTTGTGTGATAACGAGAACTTTTAATTACAGCAATGACGGAAATGACAGTTCTCCTTGAAACGCCAATGCAATAAAATTGTCAAAAAGGCATACAAGAGGATTCTCCAACATTTTTGAATCCTCGCAAATTTATATATAATTTCGAGCTTTAGAACAAATGACCTAATAATATTTAGTATTATTGCTGAGCCGTTTTATTTAAAGTGCACCTAACCCTAAAAATTTTTTCCCCGTCAAATAAATCCTGTTATCATTCGGAGCATTTCGTCACAAAAAGTTTTTGATTTGGTTTATTCCCTGATTTTCTGTGCGCGGTCGAAGTACGGAAAATCGGCCGAAAATATACACCATTTTGGTTCAGGGTCGAGCAGTGAGGGCATGGGACTAGTCACCTTGTGACATCAAATCAAGAACCTGCAGTCTCGCGCTATCTCTATCGGAGCTATATTTCTCTTGAGCTCTCAAAGATGTACAGAAAACTGTCGACCGTTCGTATTGCTCCGAGACATAGTAACCAAAGAAACGAATCACAAGACATATCACTACAGAAATACAGCATTTTTTGACGACGAGCGACCAGAGGCGAAGGGACGAAATGAGTGGATTTTGTAAAGCAATAGCGAGCAAAGCGGCAGCCTTCCAACTACTCGACACTACGCTCAATGCATTTTAAGCAAAGATTTGTTGTCGCAGAAGAAGGTATGAATGAATGAACAACTTTAGTATCCGATCAAAAGATAGGTTTTTGTGTATTTCCAATGATTCAACGGCCGATTAACCACAGAATACCCGCGATACGCGGTACGCAGAAAATTATTACCTTTGCGAATTATTCAAGTTGGCTACACGGTAAGCGCTAAATAATTACATGTAAGCGGTGCCCAAAACAGCAAAGGGTTTAAAATTAAAGACCGTATTTATAGAAAGTCCTCTTTCAGCAGGACCGAACGCGCTTTCTCCACAATAACAAACCATTGCCATTATTCCTTATTCTAGTTTATGAACGTGCCTCACTGTGAGAATTTTATCTTGAGGCATATCAAATGACTCGAGCAAAACAAAACATTACTGTGCAGAGATCCCTTGTTCATATCCTCCGCTGAAGTAGAGGACAAGCAGTCTCTTTCTTTATTCTTTTATCACCATTTTTGTGCGAAAAAAGGCCGCAAGAAGATCGAAGTGTGAGCGATGAGCGGCGAAGCCTCGAGTCGCGAGTTAAGCGAGGGCCGGTTGATTTACATAATTTGTACATTTCCGCTCGCGCTGGGGTCTGAGGAAACTGCTTGCACGTTGACGCGAGAAAAGTGATTGGTAAGATAATCTCAGTTGAACCGATACTAACAAACTCTCGTGCTTATAATTCTCGTCAATGTCCTTTAGAAAATAATTGCCTTCCTGATTCACTAGTGTTATAAATTGTTGTTATTGTTAATGCTGGTTACAGAAATGGACAAGACGTAAGTAATATCGCAGTTTCCACATTTACTTCTAGGTAAAATAAATAAATGAAGAAAGGAATGCTTTATTAAAATCTCCATTTCTATAACAGGTTCCCTCAGGTTGAATATAAATCTCAAATGCGAGAAGCGGAGAGCAGGAAAACCAAGACCAAACGTGAAGACCGAACGTGCGAAATAAAATGTAAACACTCACGGGCGAAGCTCAGCATTCCGGCTTCTTCGCAGCCCTCCAAGGCCAATCGTAAGTTGCTTTCTTTGCTGTTCCAGTTCTTAGTTTGCCTTTATTTCCTTTTTGCATTGGGCAATTCATTCTTCCTTGGTTAACGCCTTCTTAGCAGATATGGGCAGGACGACACTTTCTTCATCCTTTGTCGGTGTACTGTCGACTTCGTGTTCGGCATCTATCTCGTATTCAGAGCTAAAATTCATCTACAAATCAGCAGAGTCCGCGTAGCTCGTCTCAGTATCTGCTTTGGATTACAACATAGGAATTTTAGTCATACTATGACTTTGATCGAATTAGCTAGAAGGTCAGAAGGCTTCGATGAACAAATAAAGTCAGAGAAACAGCTAAAAACTAAGCGGCGTGAAATTCTTGGTTCTTGATCTGACGTCATAACTACGGCTCGCCCCAGGTTCCTTTTACTCGGACGTGAACCAAATTTTTCTTGAATTTAACAGGGCACAGAAAATCGAAAATTTAACCAAATCAAAATATTTTTGCGAAGAAATGTTTCAGATGATAACAGAATTTATTTAGCCGAAAAAAAATTAGGGGTTAGGTGCTTTTTAAGGGAAGTACTACAACTTCACTGAACCATAATGCCCCTAAACAAAAGGGTTTAAATGAGAATTAATAAAATTGCAACAGTCCTTCATCAACGGAAAACATCTTGGCACGTTTGGTGCTCACACAGCCACTGAGTATTATGGCCGTAATCGGGTGGAACATAAGGTAACTTAAGGTAGTTGTTTTTTCTATAATCAGCTGCGGGAATGAATAAAGACAATAACGAGTCTGTACTCCACTGGTAAACCGCTGCTGTCATCTTCGGGGAATCCGTTTCCAGACATCTTTTAGTTTCCACAACTCGATAAGATACTCAAAACAATCACTTAAAATTAAAACGACTCAAAAACTGAACGATGTTTGCGGTTTTGTATCAGCTTCATTTCCTCTACTTAGTGAGCCACACTGAACACGTTCCCTGAAGCAGGTGCCTCCTTCTTGTATTCTAGATCTGTATTTTTATTTAGCTCACTTAATCCCCTCCCCTGAATATACTCAAAGCAGAGTTTAAAAATACCTTGGTCAAACATTTGTTTTGGCTGATAGCCTTCAAGGATATATATGTTTCGATAAAGATAAATACAGGAAATTTCTGGTTCTTAAATTTCACCTCGAAAAGTGAAAGCATTCGCTCAATATTTTAACATAAAAGAGACTTTAATCTTAAGTAGGTTTTAATTTTGTGTGCATCCTAGGCCTTGAAATTCAGTATGCGGTAGTGGTTGTGTTACGTAACTATAAGCTTGACGAAACTCCCTTTTTTCCATGAAGACAGACCAACCTTAACCAACATTGATGTTATTAAAATATCTGACAAATTGGTATAAAACTGAACTTCTGGCAATTATGTTTAACGTTTTCGAGAAAAACAGCTTAAGTTTCTAGTTCTTATAAATTGCCCGATTATGTTACGTAACGAGTATATACCTAAGACTGACCTTATATGTTGCTTACGCAGTTATCTGGCATCAAATATATTTTTCACTATTTCACTGAACCACCTAGAAAGAGATAGCTTTCCACTCGAATTGATATTGCGAGTCTTTTGAGAGAAATACAGAACAGCAATAAACTGTTTACTTAAGCGCCAGTAATTGCGTAAGTATACTTTCCGGAACAGTAGTGTAGCACCTCTCAAAAGCTTGTATTTTCATTGGACCGCTATATGTAGCAGCTCTATTGTTTTTAGGCCTCGTTCTTTGTTTCTTTTGTTTGTTCTATTGTTTAGCAGACCAATCGTGGAAGACCTTACGACAGCTGCTACACCACCCTTCCGGAAGGCTTGCAAAGGGATGTCTGAACTGCACAAAAGAACCGTTTTCTGCAGCTGCAGTTGAGTGTCGAAAGCAATTCCCGTCTGTTTTGTCTTTGCTTTACTTCGCTCTGTGATTGGTCAAAAAAATCGCGCCTCTTTCTTGACCGATCAGAGGTAAAACCAAAATCAATCGTGAAAAACAGAATAGACCGAAATTCGCCAATGAGAATTGATTAACATGACCGCTTGACTGACCTGTTGTACCAAACTTCATGTTTTAAGACTTCGCTACGTTGATTGAGGGTAGGTAAACAAACAGTTCTGTCAGGTAAGTTTAAGTCTTTCGCTTTAATTTGTTTTTTCTTTTGTTTTCGTTCCACAAGTGTTTATAATTCTTTAAATATTAAATGTAAATTGCCATTGCTCTATAGCTTTTGATAGCACATTTCTACAGTTTTTTTTTAATAGCAATGCCTTTTATTATTTACATTGATATCTACAGTAACAAACGAATTCAACATTAACACTAACATTTACATTACATTACCTTACAAACGCGAGGCATTATTGGTGCCTCTTTGTTAAAGGATACATACTATGTACTGTGTTAATGAATAAATGTATAACTGATAAAATAGATAATTAAATAGATAATTAAATAAATAAATAATAAAGAATTAGCTAATTTAGACAGCTTACAGTGTATAATGTGGACAATTTATAGTGTACAGTTCATTTGTTCTTTCCTTTTTTTAGAACAATCATTACCAAATACTCTAAATACATTTTAACATGCAATTTTAAAGGACATCATGAGTAGAACATAAACAATAGGAAAACTAATACAGAGAGTCTTTGAAACTACAACATAATACTCACAAATCATAGAGTGCGAGTGTAACGCCCATTTCTTATTTTAAAAAAATTCTCATTTTAAAAAATGGTACAGACATATTTCTCACATATTCATATTTAAAGTGCACCTAACCCTAAAATTTTTTTTCGACTAAATAAATTCTGTTATCAACTGGAACATTTCTTCGCAAAAACTTTTTGATTTGGTTAAATTTTCAATTTTCTGTGCCCTGTTAAATTCAAGAAAAAATTTGGTTCAAGTCCGAGTAAAAGGAACCTGGGGCGAGCCGTAGTTGTGACGTCAGATCAAGAACCAAGAATTTCACGCCGCTTAGTTTTTAGCTGTGTTTCTCTGACTTTATTTGTTAATCGAAGCATTTTGACCTTCTAGCTAATTCCAACAAAGTCATAGTATGACTAAAACTCCAATGTTGTAATCCAAAGCAGATACTGAGACGAGCTACGCGGATTCTGCTGATTTGTAGATGAATTTTAGCTCTGAATACGAGATAGATACGGAACACGAAGACTGTCGACAGTACACCGACAAAGGATGAAGAAAGTGTCGTCCTGCCCATATCTGCTAAAAAGCCTCTAACCAACAAAGAATGAATTGCCCAATGCAAAAAGGAAATAAAGGCAAACTAAGAACTGGAACAGTAAATAAAGCAACTTACGATTGGCCTTGGAGGGCCGCGAAGAAGCCGGAATGCTGAGCTTCGCCCGTGAGTGTTTACATTTTATTTCGCACGTTCGGTCTTCACGTTTGGTCTTGGTTTTCCTGCTCTCCGCTTCTCGCATTTGAGATTTATATTCAAGCTGAGAGAATCTCTTATAGAAATGGAGATTTTAATAAAGCATTCCTTCCTTCATTTATTTATTTTACCTAGAAGTAAATGTGGAAACTGCGATGTTACTTACGTCTTGTCCATTTCTTTAACCAGCATCAACAATAACAACAATTTACAACACTAGTGAATCAGGAATTAAGGCAGTTATTTTCTAAAGGACATTGACGAGAATTATAAGCACGAGAGTTTGTTAGTATCGGCTCAATTGAGATTATCTTACCGATCATTTGTCTCGCTTCAACGTGCGAGCAGTTTCCTCAGATCCCACGCGCAAGCAGAAATGTACAAATTATGTAAATCAACCGCTCCTCGCTTAACTCGCGACTCGAGGCTTCGCCGCTCATCGCTCACACTTCGATCTTCTTGTGGCCTTCAGTTTCGCACAAAAAATGCTAATAAAAGAATTAAGAAAGGGACTGCTTGCCGTCTACTTCAGCGGAGGATATGAACAAGGGATCTCTGCACAGTGATGTTTTGTTATGCTCGAGTGATTTAATGACTCAAGATAAAATTCCCATAGCGAGGCACGTTCATAGACTAGAATAAGGAATAATGGCAATGGTTTGTTATTGTGGAGAAAACGCGTTCGGTTCTGCTGAAGGACTTTCTATAAATACGGTCTTTAATTTTAAACCCTTCGCTGTTTTGGGCACCACTTACATGTAATTATCGTTAGCGCTTGCCGTGTAGCCAACTTGAATAATTCGCAAAGGTAATAGTTTTCTGCGTACGGCGTATCGCGGGTATTCTGTGGTTAATCGGCCGTTGAATCATTGGAAATACACAAAAACCTATCTTTTGATCGGATACTAAAGTTGTTCATTCATTCATACCTTCTTCTGCGACAACAAATCTTTGCTTAAAATGCATCGAACATAGTATCGAGTGCTTGGAAGGCTGCCGCTTTGCTCGCTATTGTTTTGCAAAACCCACTCATTTCGTCTCTTCGCCTCCGGTCGCTCGTCTTCAAAAAATGCTGTATTTCTGTAGTGATATGTCTTGTGATTCGTTTCTTTGGTTACTATGTCTCGGAGCAATACGAACGGTCGACAGTTTTCTGTATATCTTCGAGAGCTCAAGAGGAATACGACTCCGATAGAGATAGCGCGAGAATGCGGGTTCTTGATTTGATGTCACAAGGTGACAAGTCCCATGCCCTCACTGCTCGACCCTGAACCAAAATGGTGTATATTTTCGCCCGATTTTCCGTACTTCAACCGCGCACAGAAAATCAGGGATTAATCCAAATCAAAACCTTTTTGTGACGAAATGCTCCAAATGATAACAGAATTTATTTGACGGGGAAAAAGTTTTTGGGGTTAGGTGCACTTTAAGTTTCACTTTCAATCTAAAACCGTTTACATTCGGTAAAGCATGAGACCTTCTGCGATCCCATACATATATAAATTTTAGCAATTAATAGCAAGTAGTTAAGTAAGGGGAAAATGGAGGTCATAATACCTATCAGCACATCTTGCAGTGTGTTGCAAATGAACGTATTTGTTAATGAATGGAAATACGATTCAGAGTGTTTACGTGTCGCTATTTGTAGCATGTTGGTTCGCTGCTACTGGTGCACTTCGATCCTCATTATTATTCCGACTATTAGATGTTGTTCCCTCACAGGTCCGCTTTGTGGTTGATCCGCTGTTGTGCTTTTTGATTGTAGGTAGCCAAGATGCAGGAATTTCGATTCCACTATCTCTATTGATGCTATTAGGATGAGGTCTTATATGGATAGCCTCTTTGACCCTACGTGTGTACCAGTGAGGGTCACAGTCAATAAACTTAACTTCTTTCCACATAGGAAGATGCTCCGTTTCGTTAGCGTGCTCCGAAACTGCGGAAGTTTGCGTACGAGCAGGCCGCATATCTCTGTCGTGTTCTTTTAAGGGGTCTTGCATCGCTCTCCCTGTTTCCCCAATGTATACTTTGCCGCACTCACATGGAATCTTATAGACGACACCGTCTAGTTTAGTTGGTTCAAGGGCGACTTTCGGTGGCACTAAGTGAGACCTAAGAGTTTTGTCTGATTTGAAGACGGTGTGCACACCTTGTTGTTGTAGGCAGCGGCGAAAAACCTCTTATACACCTTTTATGTAGGGTAGAACCGCGGTAGATTTATATTCCTGCGTAGGTTCTTTGTTGGCTGTTGGTCTTGTTGTCTTTGTGAGCTTTCGTACAAATAAAGAAGGATATCCGTTTGAAACAAGTACCCCGATGATAAATGTTTCTTTTCCTTAGAGATAACTGATGGTTTTGTTGTGAGGTGTTTGGCTCGGTCGTATACACCGTCACTTATCAATACCACGTTTCACTGACTGAGGATGGTTTGAGTCATAGGCTAGGTATTGCAGTCGAAACGTCGCGATCAAAAACTCAAAGCGATTCCATCGTGAGACAAACGAATAAACGTTCATCTTTCCTATCTTACACTACGATGAACAATAAACATATCTTTAAGGATTCAAAGACTTCCCAAAAGCGCTCTGAGTGCGTACACTCTTTTTTTTATAAGAACGTCGAGGCTGAGATTTGCCGAAATTTTAAGAACATGCTAAGAACAACATACCCAGGCTGAGATGTTGTTAAGAACGTCTTTATCTTGTCTTCATATTTGTAGAATAAGCTATGTGAAAATAAAATTAAGTGTAATAATTTGGTCAGAGTAAGTTACCGCCTTTTTGAGCCCCAAATGCTAGAGTTTTTGTGATGTCGCAAAACAAGAAAACACGTATAACTTGTAAGAAATTGGTAGAACTTTGACCTATTTGTTCTTTCTTTCATTCAGAACTATGATTCATGAAATGCTGTTCAATTAATCTTAAGAACATTGTTAAGAACGTCTGAGGCTCAAATCGCCAAAAAAATAAGAACATTCAGTTCCGGTTCAGCCTCAGCTTAAAAATTAGACGTTCTTATAAAAAAAAGAGTGTACAGTAGAAAAAAAAGGCGTTCTAATGTTTCAGGTTCAAATTTGCAGAAAGAGCATTCATCGTGTGCCGTGAAACCTTATTTATATAATTTTGTATTGGTGTTAAGTATAATATTAAGAACTTTATATTGTAAGGATGTAACGTACGATTCAAAAAACACACATTATGGGGCAAAATAAAAACCTGTTCCAAGTGGACATCTGTTAACTCAAATTCGCCTTTCAGTTTTTGAGAGTTATTGGTTATCCTATCAGAGTGTCAGCACGGTTGGTGATTTGTTGTTGCGGAGCTACAGTAGTTTGCTGTATGTTTTGGACCTTACAAAGTTTGAAATGTTAAAGGGTTTGCGTGACTAACCTACGATAATTTGAGTTTTTGTTGTGAACCAGAGAGACAAAGAAATCACGCCCTTAATGTATGTTTACCGGTGGGCGGACAGAAACAGTTTCTCATACATTTTCTTACATGAAAAGCATACCGCCGGAAAAGTAGTTTAAATAGTCTGTTGGGTACATTGCTCAAACCATTTATGTGACGCTCTGTTTGTTCCTATGTTCTTATTTATCAGCCTACAAAATTATAGATGGCCTCGGGTATCGTGAGTGCTTTTAAAACCCTTCCCTGACGCTGCATGGGTTTGTAGATGCAGCGGCGACTGCCGTCGGGCGCCATCAAAAAGGAAAACTATAAAATACTAAACGTTTTTTTTTTCTACAATCAAAATGAACGGTTAATTGTTTCATGGCACTTAATGGCAAGGTGTATGATCGAAGCCATTAATTTTTAAATAAGAGATTATTATCCAGCTGTCCGACAGAAACCTGTGCGCGCGTGAAATCGACATCGAAGATTAAGGTGTTTCGATACAGTTTTTTTGGGATCATACCTAACTTTTTGAATCGGCTCTTAGACAGTCCTTTCCTTGTCAGATCAAAGTGAAATTTGCAATATTTGTTGGTTTTGGATTGAACTTTAGCGTGGTTTACATTTTGTGAAAATCGATATTTCCATGACGACGATAAAAAAAAACCTCGAAAACACTAAAATTGAAATTTTCCGTGATCCAGGAGCGCTTACCATTTGTACGGAAAACCCGGTAATTCCGGGGAGAATTCAAATGGAACGGTTCATTCTGGTGGATTGTTTTCGGAAAAAAGGTAATATCTTTCGAGGTATTCCTTTTTCTCGCTTTTTCCGGAATTCCCGGAAATTTCTGTACCATTTGTCCACAATTATCAGTGCCAGGCTATTTCCGAGAGGACAGCAATGCCCATGACGGCGGATTTAAGTGATGAATCTTTACTGTTCCAAACCGTTCGTGACGTGACAGTTGTTTTATTCTCGCGGCTACTGTCAACAGACTTCTTGCAACACAATTGTAGCACTCAAGGTGAGAAAAATTTAAGTTTTGGCCGTCGGTTCTTGTGTTTTACTTTTGCTTTCATGATTCGAGCTTTTGAGCTTGATGGCGCGGGAAAACACTTGCATCCGAAACTTCGAATCAAATGATACGGCTCAATCCGTTCCGTTTTCTTGGTGAGAAAAGGTGCAGTTCCATTTGTCCAAAAAAATCACCGAAAATTCCATTCAAATGGTAAGCGCTCCAGATTTCACTTTGAAAAGCAAATACCAACATCTTAAACTGAGGTGTATGGCACACAAAATACACAGGAACAAAAAAATTCTGTATGTTTGTTTCGAAGTAAATCGCAAAAACATTTCCAACCTTAGTTTTTGCATAGTAAAAGTAAATGCACCGAAAAATAATCAATGCTTTGATGAAATGGCTCGAAAATACTTTCAAAATGTGTCTTTTACTTACTATTTTACGCCTAGAAAGTTTTGTTGAAACTGGTGTTCGCGATCTCGAGAACGAATTGTTTTTCTAAGATCATTCGCGTAATAATTTTGTGGTAATTTTTGAATTTGAGCGTTTTTGCGAAAATCTTAAGAACGGCTAGATGGATTTTTTTAAAACATTAAACACGCGTGCTTGACGATGTGTCCAATTTTAGTATCGAGTCTTATTACCACCATTTTCACTACTACGCGACTTTTCTTTTCAAAACACCTCTGAGCACTTTGCAATACGCTTGCGTCAATCATACCTTATATGGAAAGTGTGTGATGTTACCGCAATTGAATTGAGCTCGAAGGAATAAAGATAGCGCCAAATTATCCCGTAAATTTGCGCTGGCGAGTCATATATTGACTAGTAAGAGGCTTTAGAGTCGTTGATGTTGCAAGAATACTTCACGTTTGGTAGATATTTGTAAAGAAATTTCGACATTTCTTGTCGACATGTATCGTCGTGGGTCATCGCTAAATTTCACCGAGAACAGTTATAGATGAATCAGAACTTCTCAGAGTCATCTATAAATAGCAACTGTTCTCGGTGAAATTCAGCGATCCTACGACAATACATCGTCCTGTTTCCCTCGTCACGTTCTTTGGCAATCGTCTTGAGTTATAACGAAGAAGTAAACTTGAAAGTAAACTTAAATATTTTCCTCGATTCTCCGTTCCCGCTTGTAGAAATAACAATTTCCCTATCATGTCACAGCGTTATATGTTTACATTCTCGAAACGTAGAACAACAAACGCTACAAGCCCATTATAAGCTTATGTTTTATTTTGTTTTTTCAATTCATTCCGGAGGTGATAGGTGATTAGAATTAGCAGTGTTCCTTCCAAAAAAATGCAGCTAGTCATACGTACCTTTCTTCTTGTAAAACCCATTTTCTTCACGAATCGGTTGATCGCACGCCGATCATGATTCGTTTTCCCGTTGCATACTCTATCCACTCCTGAATTTCGTCCTCGTACACTTCGGGATATTGCCAGATTTATACTCGTGGTGAATAACGTGTCGTGTGCTATTTTCAGGTCAGAAAAGCTAGAATTATAATTACTTCACACTTTGGTTTAGCTTATTCGCGAGTTTAAACGCACGCTTACCATCCGCCGCCTAGGATAATCCACCGGGCGGGTATTTAATTCTGAAGAAATGTCGAAATTTCTTTACAAATATCTACCAAACGTGAAGTATTCTTGCAACATCAACGACTCTAAAGCCTCTTACTAGTCAATATATGACTCGCCAGCGCAAATTTACGGGATAATTTGGCGCCATCATTATTCCTTCGAGTTCAATTCAATTGCGGTAACATCACACGCTTCCCATATAAGGTATGATTGACGGAAGCGTATTGCAAAGTGCTCAGAGGTGTTTTGAAAAGAAAAGTCGCGTAGTAGTGAAAATGGTGGTAACATTGATTTACTGAAACACTTTTAGATTTAACGCTAAAAAGGACGTATGAACCGACGGAAAAGCTTGCGTTACATATTCACATTTGGCAAATAAATGCTAATATATTCAAAGTAATGCGCAAAGCATTCCTCCGTGATTTTTACTTTTCG
Organism: Siderastrea radians; assembly: GCA_964017195.1. NCBI lineage: Eukaryota > Metazoa > Cnidaria > Anthozoa > Scleractinia > Rhizangiidae > Siderastrea > Siderastrea radians. The sequence continues at coordinate 41,718,506 of OZ024893.1, read as the reverse complement.
TTGTAAACTACAGTGCAACAAAGAACAAAGAAACCAGATAAAAATCACGAAGCAATGAATTACGCATTAATTTGAATATATTAGCATTTACTTGCCAACTGTGAATTTGTAACGCAACCTTTTCCGTCAGTTCATACGTCCTTTTTAGCGTTAAATCTAAAAGTGTTCCAGTGAATCAATGTTAATAAGACTCGATACTAAAATTGGTCATATCGTCAAGAACGCGTGTTAAATGTTTTAAAAAAATCCATCGAGCCATTCTTAAGATTTTCGCAAATGCGCTCAAATTAAAAAATTACCACAAAATTATTACACAAATGATCTTAGCAAAACAATTCGTTCTCGAGATCGCGAACACTAGTTCCAACAAAACTTTCTAGGCGTAAAATAGTAAGTAAAAGACACATTTTGAAAGTATTTTCGAGCCATTTCATCAAAGCATTGATTATTGTTCGGTGCAATTACTTTTACTATGCAAAAACTAAGGTTGAAAATGTTTTTGCGATTTACTTCGAAACAAACATACAGATTTTTTTTGTTCTTGTATATTTTGTTTGCCATACACCACAGTTTAAGATGTTGGTGTTTGCTTTCAAAGCGAAGTCTGGATGGCGCGACATTTCAATTTTAGTGTTTTCGAGGTTTTTTGTTTATCGTTGTCATGGAAATATCGATTTTCACAAAATGTATACCGCGCTAAAGTTCAATTCAAAACCAAGAAGTGCTGCAAATGTCACGTTGATCCGACAAGATAAAGACTGTCTAAGAGCCGATTTAAAAAGTGAGGTATTGTCCCAAAAAAACTGTATCGAAACACCTTAAGCTTAACAAAAGTGATGACAACGGTTAATATTTTGAATTGCCTAAATTGAACTGCTATACATACGCTGCGTCGCCGCAATGTTAGTACACCCCTACTTTTTATTTTATAACAAAAGCTGTTTTGGCTCGAACACGAAGACGTTTTGATAATTGAAAACTACGTCTACCGGAATATTGCGTTAACAAGACCAGCTATATCAATTTTTATGTTCCGAGGGTGGTCCGTGTAGCGCCGGCTCCACTGTAATTTTGTAAAGGTACTTCCTCCCAGTTAGCAGCGGGAGTCTGTTGTGTAAAAAATAATTTATAATTTTAATTTTCACATTCACCTTGTGTTACTTAATAATTGTCATCATATTGACCGCCTAAACTTATTTTTCGATAACCAACTCTCATCGATCGATCGTTTTGAATCGCAAAAATTAAGTACAGCCAAAAATGTTTATCTCTGCAAACCTGAATACAAATCGGCATTTTCGAAAATATGGCTTAAAGGCAGCAAAAATGTTGCGTTTCATCCCAAAATTTGCATGATGTTTTGTTTAGTTGTGGCTTTTGACGTCCTTGATCGATTTTAATTACATAACGTTTCTTTCCACTGGGTTCCAGTAATCAATAATTTATTTATTTGCAGGCTTGACTCAGGAACTATATGGAAATTCCTTTCAGCGTACACAGTGCTAGCATGAATAAGACCACAAGATAACTGCCGGATTTATCTTCTTTTAACTTTGGACTCAATCACATCTGCATAAAACTGAAAGAGATTGATCTACTAATACCGTGTCTAAACTGCGAGGAATACCTCTTCACCTAGTACACTTAACTGGAGAGTTTGCTAACAAAGTCTGCGACGTAGAGGGTCAGAGAGGTAACAGAATTAGCTTCAGTTTGAAGATTTTGGGATCTCATTGAAGAGAAGCTTACCCTTCTAGTTTGAGTCTGAATAAATCGTGATCGGAGGTTGAACACAGTGGGTTTCTTTTTTCAAGAAAACTTGCAGAAATGCCAATTGAATTCGATACAGACAATTGCACGATGGCGCGGCATTGGCGAAACATCATGAACTTTTCTTCAGCGAATGATTCACTCACCCTCGTTGGAGAGGCAGAAATGCCTCTAGTAGAGATCTTTAAACTAACTTTGGAGGTACTAATCGCTTTGTTTGGAGTTATTGGCAACGTTTTAGTCGTCACCGTTATCAATAAACTGGGGAAAAAAAAGCAACCAGGGGATTTTTATGTACAACATTTGGCTATAGCGGACCTCGGAATACTGACATTCACATTTTCTCTCGGCGTGATCAAGGAAAAAGCGCGGTTTAACTGGCCTTTTGGGGAGTTTGCTTGCCGCTACCTGTATCCTGTTCCTGAAATATTCTACGGCGCGTCAGTGTGGTTCATAGCAGTCATCGCTTTTGAGCGATATCGTAAAGTAATCACAGTGAAGCCTGGCCAAAACAAAATCAAAACTTCTCTACAAAGAGCTAGAGCTGTTGCGGTTTTTGCATGGGCAATGTCATTTATGATCCTTTGTCTTCCACTTTACTTTGTTGTAGAATATCAAGAGCTCTCGGAAGGAGGTAAAATGTGCGGCCCGGATTGGCCCTCGTGGACGGCAGCATTGTACATCGGCGGAGTGTTGACTTTATTCACATATATCTTGCCTCTGACTGTCATATCTTTCACTTATCTCATAATATCACGTAAAATAAATCAAAGCAGTCTATTCATCAAAGCTATGAGACGAGAAGAACATGGCGAGACTGGAGACGAACGTGCTATTATAACCAACGTTAAAAGTGCTCGCCTTAAACACAACAAACGAGCCAAGAAAATTCTAACTCCACTTGTTGTGGTGTTTGCAGTTACAATGCTTCCTTTAAGTTTTCTTCGCCTGACCATCGTATTTTGGCCGTCAATCGCCGACAAAGAGTACTATGGAAACCTTCTGTTTGTCGCAACGGTTTTTGCAATAGTTAACTCGTCAGTGAATCCCGTAATATATTCAATAGTAAGCAGGGACTTTCGTAAGGGTATAAATAATTTATCTTGTCGGCGCAACTTGTTTTTTGTGCGGATTATCCGAATTTTCTCCTAATCTAGATCTAGATTGGGATCCAGTTTCCGCTGTCGATCCTGCTAGCGTTCTCGTAAGGATGCTGGCTGTATGTTTAGTCGGTAGGAAATAATCGGTGAATCCTGGATTTTGTTTTTGTAGTTAGCAGGCAATTTTGCAGTTAGATCAATAATCTATACCACAGTCTTCGGAGATGGGCTTATTTTAACCTCTGTGCAATTCACACAGGTCACGATCCAGATCAATATCCATATATTGCACTCGAGTCTCTCCTCGGAATCCGTCAAATATGGTATACAAGGTCAATTGCCCTTCACGGTAATGACATATCTGTGAACGAATTAATCCAGTTTTATAAATAAATAATCATTTTCTATGGGAATCCAAACTACTTGAATACTTTAGCTACTTTTTAGTGAGGACTTGTCATATCTAACTTATTCAAATTACTTGGATAAAGTGCTACTGGAACAAAAATCTAAAAAAAGAAAAAACAACAACCCTTGATTATTTACACTCTGAATGAACACGTGCCATAGGGAAGAAGCTTTAAGCTCGCTGGGAAGGCATGATATGAAACCAGACGCAGTTGCTAATCTGAGCCATCAGACCCTGAACATGGATCGTTCGCTTTGCATTAGGGCATTTCTGCATTGCTTTTAGCCTTTTTTTCAAAGTGTGGCCTGATGCACAGCCTTTCATATACCACTTTTAAACTTTTTTTAGCTTTCGTACTAGTAGGATTTGAGTTGGGGAGTTAAGCACATTCCTAAGCACATT